>JAJOOR010045021.1:0-12031 GCA_036250505.1 Solanum acaule
AAGAAGTTTAAATGTGTGGATGTAAATAAGTTTTTTTTTATTATTCCGCACTATTTTCATTATTGAATGCAATGAATGACTATGTGGCTTGTATAAGACCCCTTCGGGGTCGAGTACGCCTTGTTACGACTTGGGGGTGCTCCCGGGTCGTGACAATCATAGCCGCACATTCATTTCGTTTAATTAAGAGCACTATTCAAGTCATCGATATTGATCACAATCGACACTCAAATTCGTACAAGAACAACCACAATAACACATAAAAGAGGTGGCAAAAATTTGAAATTAGGTTCCAAACCATTTTCAGTCAAAACAATGGGCCACAAGCTAAAACATCCACAAGATCAAGATCAAAACACATATATATCAACATAATAAGCCTAGTATTCACAAACAAGTTAAAATCACAAGAGGTAGGTATGGAAATACCTCACCCCACCCAACAAAAAGAAGTAATTGTCCTCAAGTTCAACTAAACAAGAAAAGAGTATCACAAAATAACAGAGATGGAGGGAAAATCCTGCTAGGCTAAGCTTGGGGTGACATATGCATCCCAGTCGCTCCATCTGTCGGGGCATCAGTGCTCGGGGTTTCATCATCATTGGCTCTACTAGATTTTTCCACAAAAGTATCTCTCAATGAGGCCTGTTTAGCTATATCGAACATGGCACCCTCTAGATCAGCCAGGTCCTCATAAACAGCCCCATCTCGCACCTCAAGCTACTCCTTATCTGTCTCAGCCTCGGACTCGGCAACAACAATATCAGCCCTAATATCATATCCAGTGGTAGCCGGAGGTACCTAAACACAAGATGGAACCTCAATGCTCAGATCATCTGGGATCTCCACCGTCCCAAAAAGCGAAGTGAAGTATATGGACTTCAAATGGTTCACATCCTTTCTCAGCTCAGAAACATCAGATTTCAAAGTCGTCACTGCCTCAATAACCCCCTGCCCTCTCTCACAAACCTTGACTCTTATTGTGAGAGTAGCAATGGACTCCCTGAAAGGTGTAGGCGGCAGAGTTCCCAAATTCTGAGAATGATTTCACACAAAAATATAGGTAAAACGATAAAATAATGAAGATCAACAATATGGTGAAAGGGTACAAGAGTTTGAAATGAGAGAAGGTGAAGGTTTTTAAAATTTTAAACCTTTTTGCCTTTAAAACCTTTCAATTCGCAGCACATTCGGTGGGGTAAGTTGTGCTGGCCGATCCACTCGGCAATGCACTAAGGGGTATTTTACCTCGACTAGTTTTATAGGAGTCCCAGCAATTTGGGTGTTCAAATGGTGGATAAAATTGGGCTCACCGACCTGTGTGGCGGGTCACCGATCAAGCATTTAGCCCGTTGAGTTTTACAGAGTTCCCCTTCAAGCTTGGTGTGTCCAGCGGCAGTCCAAGTTGGGGAACACCGACCTATTCGGCGTGTCGCCGAATGGACTCTGGGCTTGCGAAACTACCCATTTTCCAACACTCTTTACTTTTCAACCTGCACAATCAACACCCATTATTCAAAATAAAAAACTAAAGCATTAAAAACTTGGGTTTCCTCCTAAGAAGCACCTTAGTTAACATCGTGGCAGGACGAGGATACCAAATCAAGCTTCATTTTTGGGGTTTTCCATTGTGTCACTAGGAACCCCCCTTTGTTGTCTTGAATTTAAATCAGAAGAAATTTGACCCATTGGGTCTCCAGCTGCTTAATAGAGACTGAGTAAGAGGTCACCGTCTAATTGAGAGTTGAGACATCCTCTTTCATCTCTTTCAACACTTTGTCTAACCCTGCAACTTTAATCGAAAGGTCACCGTCTGATTGGGTTAAGTATTCACTCTCTCCTGTTGAACCCAGATAAACCCAATACCCACAAACCATTAATCATAAGCTTTGCTTCCAAAACCTCTCTCTCGATCAAGCCAAGTACACAAAATTAGAACTATATTTGCAACTACAATTCATAAATATAAACACAACTAATGAACAAACCCACTTCAATATAGCAATTAAATTAGTAATAAGCAATACTCATAAGTTAATTCAACCCATAATCACATAATCACACCCTAAGAATTTAGATTTTAGCCACACATCATAAAAACAAATAAACGCTTACCAAATGCATTAGCCATCATCTGGGTAAGAGTATTCAAGCCTTTACAATGGTCCAAATTGAAAAAACTTAGTAACCAACTTGCAAAATCCTCCAAAATTATACAATTCGAACTCAAAAATCTAGAGAAAACTCTTAGTCTAGAATGGGAACTGTAGTATCTAGGAGAGGATTGTGTAAGAGCTCCTCAAATTAACATTTAAAATTTCCCAAAAATTAGCCACAAAAGGCCATTTTGTGAGGAAAGTCGGGGTTGCTGAGTGGTTTGGCGACACACCATTTGCTTTCTTCTATCACCGTTATGCATTGGTTCTCAGCATCCTCAAGTCCTGTGACTTTGGGCAATCCATCTTGTCATCGTGGAACTTATCACCGATTCGTCGACTGCCCTTTTTCTATCAGCGACTTGGTTTCTTCCTTCAAGGCTGGCACATGGAAACTTTGGGCGAACTGAAGAGCCACTCGGCGGTTCGCCGAGTGGTCTTGGCGATAACCAAGATTGGTTTTCTCCACTTCTTCAGCTTGTTTTGTTCCTTTTTTCCTATTAGTGTCCTTACTTTGCTCTTTAGTTCACATACCTGAAAATCAAGGCTTTAACATTAGTTTATAGCACAAATTAGGCATTTGAGGACACTAAAACTACCAAAACATAGCCCTAAATGAGTCTAAATCCCAAACTCATCAACAGCCACATATGGCGCCACAAAAGACAAGGTAGCACCAGGATCAAGTAAAGCATAAAAATCAAGTTGGAAAACATTAAACATACTAGTAACTAGATCGGGAGAACTATTTTGTTCATCACGAGTCTAAATTGCATAGAATCGGTTTTGCTTAGGAGCATTGGGACCCGAACCACTAGGAGGAGATTTCTTGCCCTCTCTTATTTTAGCCATAAGCATTAGGCAATCCCTGATTTTATGACCATTCTTACCATAACTTAAGCAACCATCCATGCCAGCTAGGCACTTACCCTCGTGCTTCTTTCCAAACCCAGTACAAGTAGACATATACAATGAAGTTCCACTACCATTACCTCGTTGAGGTTTAGGGTTAGACACCCTATCTTTATTGAACTTAGGAGGAGCATTGGAGGAACCTTGACGGGAAAACCTTTATTCAAAATCTAGGATGATCATGTCCATCGGACCTTGCATGAGAGAAATTACCATCACCAGGTTTAGCCATCTTTACCTCCCTAGACCTTTCCTTAAGTTTCTCCTCTTCAAGTTGTTGTGCATAAACCATGAGATGAGAGATATGCATGTCATTAATGAGCATGGTGGTACGACACTCTTTAACCATCATTTTGAACACACCCGAAACGAACTTAATCATCCTTGCCCTTGAATCGCAACAATTGTTGGGGCATAGTTAAACAATTCTGTGAACTTAGAGCATATTCCCCCACACTCATACTTCCTTGTCAAAGATTGATTAACTCAATCACCCTTGCTTCCCCCATCTCAAGGGGAAAGAACCTATCAAGAAAAGTAGCCTTAAACTTCTCCCAATCAAGAGGACCTGCATCTTTCGGTCTCCTTTATTTCCATTGGTTGAACTAAGTTTGAGCAACACCTTTTAGTGGATAAGTGGCCAATTATGCCTTTTCCACCTGTGTCACTCCCATGAACATCAAGACGTTATAAACCTCATCAATGAACTCTTGAGGATCTTCCTCAACCTTAGAACTATGAAACTCCAGAGGATTCATCCTAGTGAAGTTCCTCACTCTAGATGTCTTCGTACTCACATATGGGTTCATGGGAACCACAACCTCTCTATTGGCTTGGGCCATCACGGCTTGAGCCCACACTTGAAAAGCAGCCCTAAACTCTGCATTAGTCACTTGCTCGGCCAAAGGATCGACCGGAACTTGAGGAGACTGGGGAGAAGCTTCTTGTTCTGCATTCTCCCTCACATTCCTTCTAGCATAAGCTCTTTGAGTAGCCATATCTTGTAGAGCATCGGATAAGGATTATGAGAGAGACCTTATAGAGTTAAACTCTATCACACGACTTTAGAGTAATGAAAGAAGTGGAGTTTCCAAAACATCTTGTAGCCTCTCATTCACAAATATGGCGTGCTTCACACTCATGAACAAGACTCTACTCGACGTGGCTTATGAGACATCCTAGGACCATTCTAAACCTTATGCTCTGATTACCAAGTTTGTCACGACCCAGGGGTACACCTTACATGTAACATGGCGTATTGGACCCCAAAAGACCCTATACAAGCCACTTATATTTCATAACATAAGAAATAGAAAAATAGGAGTAAAACCATAGTCCAAGTCCAATAGTTTTATAAAATAAAAGTGGAAGTCTAAAATACTTTGTCTCAATAGCCATCTAGTACAATAGAATGGAATTGGGCCTATCCCATACATCATGTCCAAAAATGAAAATACATGAAAGAAACTAAGACAATGAAAATCTATCCTCAAAGCATGAGGACTCACCAAAGCTTGGGAACCTCGAAATCAACATCTAGCCACAAAACTGAGAAACCTGACTCTCGGACCATACATTTGGGGAAATGTAGACAAGAGTATGTGTTAGTACAAAATAATGTACCAAGTATGATAGTTATGCATAAAACATTTAAATCATGCTAAAAGAGGACATTTTATGACATGCAATTGACCAAGCTAAAACATGATATAAAAAAGGGTTGGAAAACATAAGTCATAAATCATGGTCAATAAAAGCTAACATCATTAAAACCTTTGAACACATGTGAGATACTTCTCGAAGTAACCTTAGTTCATTTGTAATGTAGGAAGTAGCCTTAACCGACATAGAGACCATGTGAGCTATAACATAATCCCCCGATGTCTCCCACACCGAAAAGGGTTGTCCTACTTGACAAGGTAAGGACCATAACGTCTGGCTTAGGTGGATCAAATAGCTAATGTTTATCTAGATAATCATCCTATAGGGGCACATGGGTAAGGTATAAGGAGATTTCTTTTAGAAACCTGGCCTCCACTAACGGGAGAGCTTCCATCTCAATATCCTCTCGGTGCTAAGCATAAATCCCAAGGAATAGTCATTTCTTACTTGTTCTTATTATCCATGGAAGGGCACGTCATCTTGCCAATCCAAGATAAGTAATCATCCATGGAAAGGTATCATACAATAACCAATCCAAGCTAGGTTTCATTAGGATATCTCTTAATCTTTGATTCAATTAGGTGAGAAGACCTTTCAACCTTAGAATCCTTTATTATGCGAGAAAACATTTCACATCTTGCTTTTATGTGTATGTGAGAAAATCCTTTCAATAACACACCATCGTTATCATCATTGATACTTTACTCTCAAAGCATCCTTAAAACATTTGCATAGATTTCATAAGAACATGCATAATTCTATAATTCACCTTCCAAGGTTCAAAACCCACTTTCAATCATCAAAATTTAGATAACATGAGTTATATATGAATTTCATCATAAATTCATATAATTCTATCAATACATGCTTAATTTCATAAAACTCTTCCTTCATAATCAAAATCCCAACATCATATTATCATATCTTGAAAACATGGGAAGCACATGGGTTCATGGGGGAATCATCATAAAATTATAGTATTTCATAAATTCATGCAAAATAGATCATAATTCAATCATTTAAATCAATAATGAAGAGAACCCACGACAATTGAAGTAAACCCTAACTCAGTTGGGGATTTCTAACTTTCAAAATAGAGGAATTTGAGAACTCCATGAATGGAAGGAATCCATGGATGAAAACTATCATACCTTTAAGCCAATTGATAATCTTCAATGATGTAATTGATACTGGACTTAAAACCTTAAGTTGAATTCTTCTTCTTCAAGCTTTCTAGAGAGAGCATTATTGGAGAATTTGAAGAGAATGAAGTGAATGAACTAATTTGGGGGTTGCAATCACCTATATAAGGGTCATGGTCAAGGGTAAAATGAGTAGTATAGGTATAAAATAATTAGGAAAAGACCCAAATGACCCTAACAATACTGCCAGCTAACTACCGACGGCCACTGATAACGAGCCATGGTCAGGATGACGGGCCGTCCTACACGACCGTCATGCATGGTTAGAGGTTGAATTCTGGGCCTTTAAACCACGAGCCCAGACCATGACCATGGTCTAACGATGGTTCGTTGGTCTTGCCGTGGTTTTAGGGTTCTTGGAGGATTTTGGTGCCCAGTCCATGGACCACACCCACGGTCTGTGGTCCCATCCACGGGCCGTGGTTGGCCCTCGTGGCTAGAACCTGAAATCTCTGAAACTTGCCTTATTACCCTTTGTCAAATCGGGGGTGTTACAATTCATCAAACCTAAACAATTAGGCTAACAAGACGAATTCTAGGAATCTACAAGCATGCTATCAAGTAGGATCTCTTCATACACGACACCTCAAACACAATCATTTTACACTACTCTACAAAGTTAAGAAGCTTGCGTTCAATGTTCATTTTAAGGCTCAAATCAATACACACCTAGTAACACAAGATACTAAAAGATTATGACAGAATAATGCAACACAAATTTCCTCTTGCAACACGAACACAAACATATTTCTCATTAAGAGAACTATCCAAGATATTGATATTGAGCAAGATCGACCCGTAAATATCAACAATGAATGCACAAGCTTTTCATTCATCTCAACAATTCAAAAAATCTAGGGGCAATTGATAGTGAGAAGAAAATTATAAAATTAAAATAAAACCAAGCAAAAACATAAACTATATGCAAACCAAACGAAAGGGATAGGCACTACAAGTGCCCCTTACCCCACGAAAAAGAAAAATACAGTGTCTTCAATGCAAAAAGTGGAAAGAAAGAATTATCCTACCCATGACCTTTAATTAGCGAAGGTTGTATTTGCCTAAAGATTTGGAGGCATTATCTATATGGAGTGCATGTTGATGTGTTTACAGATCACAAAAGCTCACAATATGTGTTTAGTGAAAGGGACTTGAATCTTCCCCAAAGAAGATGGCTTGAATTATTGAATGATTATGACATGAGTGTTCTTTATCATCCTGGCAAGGCCAATGTGGTAGAGGATTGTAACATTCTGGAAAACTAATAAACTAAACTAAAGCCTAAGGTGTAAACTAGTAGCCTAATTGAGGTTTAGCGTAATTAATAGAGTTGTAAAATAACCTCCTAGACCCATAAACAGGTTTGGGTATGAATGTCAAGTCATGACCCCTAAGGACTCCCCCCAAGGGTCCTTGAGCGGACCAAGGGGGCTACCAAAAAGGTGTCAAAATGCAGCTTCATCTACGGATGGGCACCCATGAACCGTGGGTAGACCCACGCCCCGTAGGTGGGGGTCGTGGGTCGAGGCTGAGCCTCTCCATTTTTCTCCACTCTTTGATGCAAACCATGGTTTGCCAACATGGTACATGGACCCACCCACGATCCGTGGGTGGGGTTTCATAGGTGACACATGTGAGTTGGGTTTTTAGTTTAAGTTAGAGTTAAGGGAGGGGCTTAGGGATAATTAATTAATTAAGTAGGGTAGTTTACTAATTAAAAACTAACTATATATACCCAATAGACCTCTAAATTAACTTATTTAGTTCATTCATTCAAGACCCCAAAAACAAAACTATTTCCCTCCCAAAAATATTTCTCTCTCTAAGACTCCATTGAAGAACAAGAGCAAGGTCAACCTTAGGGTTCAAGGTGCAGCCTTTTCTCTCCAATTTCGTGAGGAAATTATCAATTAAGGTATGGTAATCTTGATCCATGGAATGCTTTCTTCCATGGAGCCCTTAAACTCTCCAATTTCAAAGTAGGAAAAGTCTCCAAAGACCTAAGGTTTTCTTCAAATCATGGATTCTTCCTCAAATCATTTTCAATTGTTTAATTGTCTTATATTATTGTTTGATTACTGTTTTTATGATAATTCACCATGAATCCATGAAATTCCCGCTAACCCTAAATTTATGGCTCCAATGTGGGTGAATTGTAATGAGGTCAATTGTATTGAATTGTTCTTATTGTAATGTGGTTTCTTGGTCATATTATTATCCATGTTGAATGTGGTAAACCTAGATTGATTGGGAGAATGGGATCCTCGATCCAAGATGGGTAATATATGAAACTTATGCCAAATTATGAGTTACATGTATATGTACTATATGAACATGATTACAACTTAATGATTGTGTTAATTGAAAGTTCTTCTCACTATGTTATGGTTCTAAGTTTGAAAGTCCATTCTCACCAAATGAACTTATGAGCTATTACTATGAATTGTGTGGGATGGAGGGTAAGATACTCCTTCATGCTTGTAAATTCAATTCAAAGACTAAATATGTAATTGTGGGAAGCAATGCTTAACCCCGAGTGGATATTGAATATGAGATGGGAATACCCCCGCTAGAGAGGACTGGTTCCTATAATGTACCTCATGAGATGGAAGCTCCCCGCTAGAAAGGACGAGTTTCTAGTAACAATCTTTGTATCCCATAACTATGTGCCCTCAGAGGTCTTTAGCTAGTGAATCCACCTGAAAGATAATACACTTAGTCCTACCGTAGGAAGTAGGACACCTTTTTTCGGTGTGGGGCATGACACCAGATGGCATGTTTAGCTCACATGGTCTATGTCGGTTAAGGCTTATTCCCAAAGTAATAATGAAGGTAAAGTATTAACTATGTTTGCTTAAGGAGTTGTACTTATCATGGGTAGGGTTATGGGACTTTACTTATGCATGGCACAAGTAGACTTTGAGAGTATTCATAGTGTGTTCCTATTATGATGTGATGACTTATACATTCATTATGCTTATGACTTATGCTTTATACCAAATTTTCATGAGGGTTTTCAAACTTTATAAATTGCATGCTCTTCAACTAAATTGTCCCTTTTAAGCATATTTTCATGATTTCGTGCATGATTGTCATAATTAGTACATTAATTGTGCTAACCCATATTTCTTCTACTTTTTTCACAAAGTGTAGGTTCCGACATTTTAGTTGATTCTCCACTCTTATTCAAGCTTGGATCGACTATTCTCCAAGGCATGTGGTATGTCCTCATGGATCCAAGGACAATTGCTATATTAGTTGTTTCATTCCTTTCATTGTACTAGACATTTCTAGACTCTCTATTGTAAGGGTTGTGACCCTATTGTTTTGACTGCAATTGTAGTAGATGGCTTAATGAGACTATGTCTAGACTTCCGCTTTACTTTTATAAAGATTTTCTTTAAGATTTGAAATTGTGTTTCATTCTTTAGTATTCTATACTTATGTGATGATGATAGGCTAAGTGGCTTACTTCGGGCCTTTTGGGGTTTCATGTGAAATGTTACGTCTACGGGATACCCTTGGGTCGTGACAAACTTGGTAATCAGAGCAAAAGGTTTAGAATGATTCTAGGATTATGTGTCATAAGCCACATCTAGTAGAGTCGTGTTCATAGTATTAAGCGCGCCACACTTATGAGTGAGAGGTTATAAGATGTTAGGAAATTTCACTTTCTGCATTATGCTTATGTCGTGCCATGGAGTCTAACTCTATAAAGTTTTCCTTCTAATCATTCTCTTGTGTCTTCCAAAAATGAATACATGAAGGGCTAACACAAGAATGGTGGAAGAGGAGAATGTGAATCGAGGAGCTCCTCAAGATCAGCAAGTTTCGAATGATCCTCCGGTTATGACGGATGGGGAGATTAGGTCGGCTTTCCTAACCTTGACCCAAGCCATGATTGCTCAAGCTCAAGCCGTCACAATTCAAGCCCAAGCTATAACGGCTCAATCAAATAGGGATGTTGGGCCTCGAGTGAATGCTAATATGAGTTCTATGGCCTCGAGATTGAGGGATTTTTCTAGGATGAACCCCCCCGAGTTCCTTGGTTCCAAGGTAGAAGAGGATCCCCAAAGGTTTGTTAATGAGATTTGCAAGATACTTAATACCATGGGGGTGTCTTCAGAGGAGAAGGCGGAGCTAGCCGCCTACCAACTAAAGGATGTAGCTCAAATTTGGTATGAACAATAGAAAGATGAGAGGCCAAGAGGAGCGGATCCCATAAGTTGGGAGGTGTTCAAAGAAGCATTCCTTGATAGGTTTTTCCCCTAGAGTTGACGGAACAAAAGTTGGTAGAATTCATGAACCTTCGTCAAGGGGGTATGAGTGTGAAGAAGTATTCTCTCAAGTTTACCCAATTATTCAGGTATGCTCCAACCTTGGTGGAAAATTTGAGGGCCAGAATGAATAAGTTTGTGATGGGAGTTTCCGGTTTGGTTGAAGAAGAATGTTGTACGGTAATGCTCCATCATGACATGGATATCTCAAGGCTCATGGTATATGCTCAACAAATTAAGGAGACAAAACTCAAGAAAATGAATATAAAAGTAAAGAGGGCTAGAACCGGTGAAGGGAATTTTTCCAATACTAAGTATGATGGGCAAGGTAGGTCAAGGTTCAAGAAAAGGTTCTCCAACCAAAGCTCCTCTAATTCTTCCCCAATGGTCAATAAGGATAGGGTGCCTAATCCTAAACCTTAAGGTGGCAATAGTGATGGGTATTCCAAGGTCAAGCCTGTCACGATCCGAGAGCACCACCTAGTCATAATTGTCACACCCCAACCCTAGTGAGGCAGACAAGTACCATATGAACACATGTTTTACAAGTCATCTATGATGAGAAAGTAAACTACTACTATGCAGATATATTTACTAATGAAGTTTCATATACAACGTATGTTGACTAGCTGAACCGATACATGTGACAAGTGAAACTATGAATTCAGATGATAGCTTTACAATGTCTATAAAGCTTCTACTGAATCCATGATTGTACCACTATGAAATACGCATAGTAAGGACTTGGCAAACCTCGAATCAACCTGAACCTCACCAACAACCACTGAGTATCATGTGATTCTATTTGGGAGATCTACCAGTTGAGTACATGTACCTACAACATGAAATATAGCGTCCCCAATAAAGGATGTCAGTACGAAAGATTGTACTGTATATGTAAGGCATAATACAACCATATGTAAAATGAGAGCTCAAGTGAAACCAAATACCAATAGATAAGGATTAGAGACCACATTTGCTTATACCTGTGGAATCATGTATGTTACATTCTTTCCTTTACTTTTCTTTTCATTATAATATTTATAAGACATATGATACAAATGACCAGTTGATCAGCGGTAGAAGAGGATGACCCATGCTAGGCATTTTAACCCCTAGGATGTTGTCCTCATAATTCCACAAATTGGGATCGGCCCATGTTAGGTTTTCTCCCATGAGCTGCCACCAACTTATACCAATTGGGATCAGCCTATGCTGGGCTTTCGCCCCTGAGCTACCACCCTTCTATACCAATTGGGATCGACCCATGCTAGGCATTTGCCCCTGGGCTGCCACCCATAATTATACAGATTGCTTCAGTTAGATTCTTTAATCTTTTATATTGTTGTTTTGATGTTCATAACTCTTTGGAGATAATTCTTTTGACGATCATAACTCTTTGGAGATAGCTTTTTGGTGGTCATAATCATTGTTGAGATTTGGAACTATGGACCAGTAGTAGAAGACATATGAATATGGACTTACGATAATAACAATGACATGGGAAGCAAATGTGACATGAACGTGTAATACTTAGGAGCTTATATGATTCAGTAAGCATTTTGACATCTCAAATTGAAGCACATATCAAGTGAAGACATTTAATATTCAGCCAAGAGATTTGAATTTTATATGATAGCAAAATACTCACTAACTAATATCAAATACAAGGTATACATGAATGTGGAACCAAGGGAGAACGTGGGCAGATTAAACTTTAGGATGGATACATATTCCAAGTAAGTACATATAAAATGTACCATAGAGCAAGTAGGGATCTTGTGAGGTAACATTATAGTCTAACACAATGGGAGTAA
Organism: Solanum acaule; assembly: GCA_036250505.1. Classification (NCBI taxonomy): domain Eukaryota; kingdom Viridiplantae; phylum Streptophyta; class Magnoliopsida; order Solanales; family Solanaceae; genus Solanum; species Solanum acaule. The sequence goes on from JAJOOR010045021.1 coordinate 12,027, forward strand.
TAACC
>JAJOOR010045022.1:0-13981 GCA_036250505.1 Solanum acaule
CCCCCCCCCCCCCCTCCAACTTAGGCTTTTGGCCTAACACAAACCACAAATCATGAGGATTAAGTGTAATGGATCAAGAAAGGTCTCAATTTCATCAAGTTTCTTCCAAGAAAAGGGTAAGGCTCAAAAGGTGTTCAAGCGAAGTTCACACACTCATAAGGTAGGCCACAAAAAGAGTTATAATGCAAAATTGTTTCATACTCTTCAAAGTTGCCTAAGATCATCTCAAGATTGCATCACTTAGACAACCGGACCAACAGAGCAAATTCTAGGTGTCATCACACATGGTTCACGGTAAGCTCATCACACAAGGCGTTGACACCAATGTCAAACAAGACTCCACACTTTCACTAGTGTGTAATGTTCATCACAAGAGACTCAATTTGATAATTGGCTAGTCACAACGAGATGCAAAAAGTTCACATATTGTCTATGAAACTTTATTTGGCCTCATCGTAGCCGCACATTCATTTTTGTTTGATTATGAGCACTATTCAAGTCATCGGTATTGATCAAGACCGATACTCAAATTTGCAAGAGAACATCCACATTCAAACACAAACAAGAGGTGGCACAAATTTTTTCGGAAGGGTCCAAAAATCATTTACAATTAACACAAGGAGCTACAAGCTCAATCATCCACAAAAATAGTACCAAAACACAATATATACCACAAAAACCCAAATGTACGAACAAAGCAATAATCACAAAAGGTGGGCCTCACCCCACCACAAACAAAAGCTATTTGTCCTCAAATGCAAGAAATAAAATATCCAAAAGTCAATAAAAGTAAGACAGAGAGGGAGGTAAAAAGGGATCCTATCTAAACTATCGCTCCATCTGTCGGGGCATCAGTGCCCGGTGCATCACTCTAAACTTTGGCATCCATGCCCAGAGTCAGCTCAGGAGTAATACCAGCTCCGCTAGGGTCAGCTAAGGGTGTATCTGCCAACGAAGTCTGTACAGCTGCATCAATCATGGCTTCCTTAATATCTGTAAGGCCCTCGTAAGAAACCTCCTTAGATACCTCAAGCATCTCCTCATCCGTCTCAGCCTCGGACTTAGGGTCAGCTATCTCCTCAACTCGAATATCCTCTCCGGTTGTAGCCAGAGGTATGTCTAGCTCAACTGGCACCTCGGGGATCTCCACCGTCCCAAAGATCATAGACATATCGGTGGACTTCAACTGGTCCACATCTCTCCTCAGCGTAGCAATGGTGGTCTTTAGAGCCATGGCCACGCTCACACACCACTATCCTAGCCGCAAGGGCATTAATGGTAGCGTTCAATGGTGTCACAGCATCAGCCAGGGCTGTTTGAATCATGCCCGAGATGGAGGTCTCGAGTCTGGTAGCACAACAATCGATAGAATGGGCTAGCTGCCCTATCGAGAGTAATGCGGCTTAAGTAAACTGGGGACGGGAAACAACAACAACAACAACAACAACTCTAGGAGGCAACGTAGCAGCAGAGGAACTAGGGGTGTTAAAAGGGGCAGCGATTGAAGTACCTGAAGGCCCAGGGGTCGGAGTAGGCAAATGTGCCTCTGCAAGTAATGTATCTGTATCTATGACTGGGGAAGAGTCCACCGGGGCTGCCTTCTTCTTCTTCTCCACCTCATCCTTCAAGTATTCTGCCTCGATCCTCCGTATATCAGTAGAAGATGTGGGAATCACTTTCATATTTTTCTTCTCATCTCTAGGAACCCGAGCCCATTTGCACATCTCGGTGATCAACACCGGAAAAGGGAGGGAAGTCTGGCACTGCTTGGCCCTCATGACCATCTCCTGTGCCATAGTCAACCCTAGATTTATCCTTGTCTCATCAATAATGCAACTAGATAGGCTGCCTTGGCATGGCGAGAATCGACTCATTCTGGGATGGCATAATAGTACTACTGATGAAGCCAAACTAGAACCTTGCAGCCATGTTTAGATCCTTCTTCTTGATAGGTGCTCCATCTTCAAGCCATTTGGGAGTACCGTCTAATATGAGAGAAGCTAACCACTTCTTCATATTTTCTATTGTGGTAGTCCGGATCATGTGTTACCAATCGTCATCACTATCATCAGGACATTCCAGGGGAATATTAATAGCCTCACTATCACACTTGACATTCTTTCCCCGAACCACTACATAATCAACTGGTTTGAATGCAACTGCCTACTTCTTTCACTGTGGGATCAAGGCTCCATAAGCAACATAGAACTCCCAGACCCAATTAGGAATGTAAGGGCCACGGGGATTGGTGAAGATCTGGAAGTTATGTGACCTCATGCAGCTCATAATCTCCGGGTACCTATCAATTACCCCATCAGTAGACAGACGCTTCTTCTCGATAATTGTCCTCAGTCCCTCAGTCTTTAGTCTATTCATAGACTTGGGAGGAGGACCCTATACCGGTGGTGCTAGGACCACATCCTATGCTGGAGCGAGAGGAGGAGTAGTGGCGGCATGAGGAGTCCTGATCCTAGACGGATCGTTCATCCTTTTTTATAGCAGCTCAACCCTTTGTGCTGCCAATAGTTCATCATCTTCAGGCTCCGAAGTTGCAGCCTGATCTTCCCGATGCTCACCCTCACTCTCAGAAGTAGTGAGGTGAGTGGAGTAGATACAGTCACTGTCGGAGCTGGCCTCCGGTGATGCAGGTGCCTTCCCTTTACCTTTGCCTTTCCCACCAGATGTGGGAAATTTGATTGCCTTACTCATGGATGCAGTGGCATCCTCATTGATAGTTATCCCCTTAGCCTTCTTACGGGGTGGCATGTCTAAGTTTGTCCTTGCCATATCTGTGAAACATCAGGAAAAAGTGAAAAACAATTCAATTAAAAGCACAAAACAATAGTTGCAGACAGAATCACCGAACCGGTTGGCGAGTCGCGGAATATCTTGGGAGAGCTATACCGGTGTCGCGCCCCATTTTTTCGCCAAAATCGGGTTTTTTGGTGCACGACCTAACAACTCTTTTGGGCTTTGGATTGGATTGAAGAGTCGCCACCTAACGAATTAAGGCGCGTTAGGGTACCTATCTAACCTAACTAATTCTAACTAAAGGTCAACGAATCAGAGATCGGGTAAGGGTTCAAATTACCTAGAGGGGAAGGTGTTAAGCATCCCTCGAGGTCCACAACTGTGGGTCCCGGCCGTATCTCATGCAATTTATGTGGGGATTACAAGTAGCAATTAAGGTCACTTTATTTATGGTTATTTAACTTAAACATGCTTGCTAAGTGATAACTATCATTAAACAATTAAAAATCACTTTCTTTATTTATTTAATTAGTTAAGCATGCAAAATTAGGTGATAACATAATATTAAACAATTAAGATCACTTAAGTTATTTTTTATTTAATTAAGCATGCAAGACTAAGTGATGACATAATATTAAACATGAAACAATTATAGAAGATAAGCGAGAAGACAGAAATGGCACAATCAATTTTTATTTTTTATTAAACTACCCCAAATAATTATAATTATTATAACCATATAAAAGGGAGAAGGGAAGGGCGACTCTAAAAAACTGACAACTTTATGGATCAACGCTCGACTTTTATTTTGGTAGGCTTCTGTATTCGGACAAACAAAACCAATGTTTGTCGTTTGAAGCTCGAGTCAATTTCATCATCTCCGTAGGGCCTAACTACCCGTACTCCACCTTCCGCATGCATAACGTCCTAGAAGGTGCCTATCGTCCCCACTTAAGGTCCAAGAGGCATTGGACTACTACTAGGGAGGTTTTAGACTAAAATAAAATAAAGGCTCCTAATTAGGCCCCCTAGACACCAAGTCAAACAAATAGGATGAGCACTTAGCATATAGAGTCTCATATTGGCCTCTAGATTTTATTAAACATCCTGGCAAACATAAGTAATTGTGAAAAGGTCGCATGCAAAGTGTGGCATACAAACATATAAACATGCTTCATAATAATGATAACTAATTTAACAAGGACAGAGGGTTATGACACAATGCATAATTTATTTATTTTATTAATAAAGCATGCAGGAAATGTTTTTATTTGATTGATTTTAAGTGGCCAGCCAAACAATTATTCTTAATGCATAAACTAAAATATTTCGGGCCAGGTTTAATTAGGGCAGCAAATTTAAAGTAGCAGATTTTAAGAGACATGCAGAATATAATTATTAGTTGATTCTTAAGTGGCATAAACAACACCACTCCCCGACAGCGACGCCATTTTGATTAATGCTCAGTACACCTCATCCGATTATAAGTGTAGACGATTGTTAACTAGTACAAAACCCAACGAAGAGTTGGGGTCGAACCCATAGGGAGTGGTACGTATTCAAATTTAGTTATGAAGTTATAAAAGTGGTCTAATCGATTATAGGAATATAAATTATCGAAAACTATAAGCAAATCTAAGGGTTTGACAACGAATGTCAGATGGGGGTTTGGATTTTTAATTATTAGCTAAACATAAACGAATACAAAGGAAATGACAATATAGAGAGTGATTCTTGGGACGTGATCGATTATAGGCTAATTTCACTATATGGGTAATTGAAATTACTAATGAATTGCTAAACTTCAGTGGGTAGGCTAAACTATAGGTACAATAGTTTTCTCTCGAACAACTACTACCAATCAAGTGAGTGTTCTCGAACCTCAACAAGCATATCAATAAGAACAACGCAAAACCTTAATTCATCTACTCTCTCGAGCTAGATAGGTAGAATCGAGTTTAGGATTTACTCTTTCAAGCTAAACCCATATCAACACAATAGCTACAACCATCAATCGAAAGCTTTGATCCTAAAACCTTTTTTCAAGCAAGCTTAGAATTCTAAGTTAGAATTGCACTTGCAACTACAATTCATTGATTAAAACACAACCAACAATTAAACCCACTTCAATTAAGCATTTAGATCAGTAAATAATAATACCCATAAGCTAATTAGCCTATAATCACATTATCACACCCCAAGAATTGGGGTTTTAGCTAAACATCATAAAAAGATAATAACAATTACCAACTAGATTAGCCATCAACTGGGTAAAAGTCTCCAAGCCTTTACAATGCTCCAAATTGATTAAGTTCAAAAGCCCACTTACAAATCCTCAAATTCAAGATTACAAACCCTCAAAGTCAACAATGAAAATTCAAAAACTAAGAGAAAACTCTAACTTTCAAACTAGGGGATCAGAACTCCTCATTCTTCATTTTAAATTTCAATTTATAGTGCCCAACTTTTTGGCTTGAAAGATCATTGGGCAAAGTAAGTTGTACCTCGCCAACCAGGTCTGTCATCGCCCTTTTATCCCTTCCATCGCCAATTCACATTGGCCATCATTCTTTAGGTTCTGTGACATTAGGCGATCTAAGTTGTTGTCACAGAGTCGTTTGGCGATCCGTCGACTACCCATTCTTGTCACCAAATTGGTTCTTCCCTAGGGCTGGCATGCTGGAACTTTGGGAGAGCTAAAGAGCCACTCGGTGGTTTGCCGAGCGGTCTTGGCGATCACCAGGATCACTTTTCTTCACTTCTTCAGCTTTTTTGTTCCCTTTTTCCCGATGGTGTCCTTGTCTTGCTCCTTAGCCTTCAATGCTGCAAATCAACACTTTAATAGCAGTTTAGAGCATAAATTAGGCATTTGAGGACACTTATACTCTCAAAATAAATACCTAAATGAGTTGAAATCTCAGGCTCATCGAGTTCACACAATTGTCTCGATATGTTCCCACAATGGTTGTCAATCCTAGGGCAAAGATGAGTAAGTTCATTTTAGGTGTGTCCGAAATGGTGGTTAAAGAATTCTGTACCGCCATGCTTGTGAATGACATGGAAATTTCTCGTGTCATGGTTCATAGTCTAGGGAGACAAAGATGGCTAAAATCGGTGATGATAATTTCTCTCATGCAAGGTCTGATGTACATGGTCGTCCAATATTTCGACAAAGGTTTTCTGGTCAAGGTTCCTCCAAAGTTCCTACTAGGTTCAACAAAGATAGGGTGTCTAACCCTAAGACTCAAGGAGGAAATGGTAGTGTGTCCTTATTGCCTACTTTGCTAAGTGTGGAAGAAATCATTAAGGTAAATGTCTAGCGGGTTCCAATGCTTGTCTTGGTTGTGGTAAGATGGACCACAAGATAAGAGATTGTATTTTAGTTGCTAAGAATGAAGGAGATAATCGCCGAAGGGCTCAACAATCCTTCATATGGTCCAAGTGATTTGGGTCCAAACGCTCCTAAGCAAAATTGATTCTATGCACTTCAGACTCGTGGTGAGCAAGAGGGTTCTCCCCATGTGGTTACCGATATGTTGAAAGACTTCCAACTTGATGTTTATGCTTTACTTGAACCCGGTGCTACCTTGTCTTTTGTGATGCCATATGTGGCTATGAGGTTTGATGTTCTTCCGGATGTGTTGTTAGATCCTTTTTCTGTCTCTACTTTTGTTGGTGATTCTATTGTGGCAAAGAGGGTCTATAGAAAGTGTCTCTTCTCCTTGTCCTATAGAGTTACTTTTGTTGACTTGGTAGAGCTTAATATGCTAGATTTTGATGTTATCCTTGGTATGGATTGGCTGCACTCATGTTATGCTTCTATTGATTGTTGAACTCGTGTAATCAAATTTCAATTCCCGAATGAGCCTATCCTAGAATGGAAAGGGGGAAATTCTATGCCTAAGGGTCAATTTATCTCTTGTCTTAAAGCTAGAAAGATGATTTTTAAGGGTTGAATTTACTATATAGTTAGGGTGAAGGGGGTGGATTCCAAAGCTCCTACTCTTCAGTTGGTCCCCATTGTTAACGAGTTTCGAAAGTGTTCCCAGATGATCTGCCCGGTATTTCTCCTCAAAGGGAAATACACTTTGGTATAGACCTTCTCCCAGATATGTAGCCTATTTATATTCCTCCTTACTGAATGGCTCTGGAAGAACTAAAGGAGTTGAAGGAGCAATTTAAAGATTTGTTGGATAAAGGTTTCATTCGACCGAGTTTATCTCCATGGGGTGCTCCAGTAATGTTTGTTAGAAAGAAATATGGTTCTCTTCGTATGTGTATTGACTATAGTCAGTTGAACAAGGTGATCATTAAGAATAAGTATCCTCTTCCAGGGATAGATGATTTGTTTGACCAACTTCAAGGAGCGAGTTACTTCTCCAGGATTGACCTTCGGTCAGGTTATCACCAATTGAGAGTGAAATAAAATGATATTCCGAAAACGTCTTTTAGAACCCGAAATGGGCATTTTGAGTTTTTTGTGATGTCTTTTGGTTCGACTAATGCTCCAGCAAATTTTATGGATTTGAAGAATAGGGTGTTTAGGCAATACCTTGACATGTTTGTGATTATGTTCATTGATGATAGATTGATTTATTCAAGAAGTGAGGATGATCACATCAATCATTTGAGGGTTGTGTTACAAATTCTCAAGGTTCAACAACTCTTTGCAAAGTTTAGCAAATGTGAGTTTTGGTTAAGGTCTGTGGCTTTTCTTGGTCACATTGTTTCAAGTAAGGGTTTTGAGGTAGATCCTAAGAAGGCGGATGCGGTCAAGATTTGACCTAGACATCTATCCCCTTCGGATATTAGAAGTTTCTTGGGTCTAGACGGTTATTATAGAAGGTTTGTTGAAGGGTTCTCTTCGATTGCCTCTCATTTAATGTCTTTGACTCAAAAAAGGTTAAGTCCATATGGTCCGATGCATGTGAGAAGAGTTTCCAAGAGTTGAAGGATAGACTTACTTCCGCTCCGGTGTTGACTTTACCAGAAGGGTCTGATGGCTTTGTTGTTTATTGTGATGCCTCGAGAATTGGGCTAGGATGCGTGCTTATGCAAAATGGGAAAGTCATTGCCTATGCTTAAAGGTAACTTCAGATTTATGAGAATAATTATCCTACCCATGACCTTGAACTAGCAGGGGTTGTTTTTTCCTTAAAGATTTAGAGGCATTATTTGTATGGTGTTCATGTATATGTGTTTACCGACCACTAAAGTTTGAAATATGTGTTTAATCAGAAGGATCTAAATCTTCGCCAAAGAAAGTGGCTTGAGTTATTGAAAGATTATGATATGAGTGTTCTATATCACCCCGGTAAGGCAAATGTGGTCGCAGATGCTCTTAGTTGGCTATCTATTGGAAGTGTTTGTCACGGTCCAAGGGTAACCCCTAGACATAACAAGGCACATATAACCCCAAAAGGCTCCATGTAAGCCACTTAGCATATCATAACATAAGCAATAGAACAATAAGAGTAAAAACACATTTCAAGTCCAAAATTTTCATAAAGGAAAGTCGAAGTCTAGACTTGTCTGAATTAGCCATCTATTACAATAGTCGAATCAAATAGGGTCACAACCCTTACAACATAATCCGAAAGTCAAATACAAGAAAAAGGAACTACAAAGATATCATCCGTCCTCGAACCATGAGGACTCACCAGAAGCAAGGAGAAATGAATAATTCAAAGCTCTAGCCACAATGGGGACCACCTTGAGAACTGGACCCTACACTTGGGAAAATGTAGGAAAATATGGGTTAGTACAAAAATGCACTAAGTATGATAGCCATGCACCAAAATATTGAAGACATGCTAAAAAGGACATTTTAGTTGAAAAGCATGCACTTTACCAAGTTTAAGGATCATCATGAAGATTAGTGTAAAAGCATAAATCATAAGCATATTCAACATATAGATCATCATAACATAATGGAAACATACCATAAGAACGCTCAAAGCATACTTGTGCAATGCATGAATAAGATCCCATAATCCCACCCATGCTAAGTAAAGCTTCTTGAGTAACCATAGTTCATAATTCATGTTCCTATTCATATTTTGTCATAGTGGGAAAAAGCCTTAACCGACATAGACCATGTAAGCTAAACATGGAATCCAGTGTTACCCACACCGAAAAGGGTTGTCCTACTTGCCTACGGTAAGACCATGGTTTGTTAGCTTTTAGATGGATCCACTAGCTAAAGACCTATGGGAGAACATAGTTTATGGGAAAAGGAGATTGCTACTAGAAACCCAGACTCGACTGAGGTAGAGGGTTTCCATCTCATGAGATACATACTTTGGGAACCCGGACTCAACTAGCGTAGAAGGAACCCATTTGGAAAGCTGGACTCAACTAGCGTAAAAGCTTCCATCTCGTATTCAATATACACTCGATGCTAAGCATAATTCCAATTGAGTTCATATTAAGTCTTGACTTAAGTTCATATTTATGGAAGAATGTCTTAACACTCAATCCAACATAATTCCTAAGATAGCTCATAGATTCAATAGGTGAGAATAGCCTTTCAACCTTAGAATCATCACATTGTGAGAAAACCTTTCACATCATATCATAATCATACATAAGTGTGTATATGAGGATAATCCTTCAACAACACAACAACTAGATCATAATCATAATCACTTTACTCTCAAAGTGTTCTTTAAGCATATATATAGATCTCATACTCTTGCATAATTCTCATACTTTTCCCTTCAAGGACCATAGATCATATTCAATCATCACATCTAGAATTACTACATTAGACATGGATATAATCATAATTCAAGTAACCCAATCACTACATGCATAATCTCATAACATTCTTCTATAATCAACAAACCCACATCATAAGATCATAATTGAGTAATTTGGAGGTTTCATGGGTTCGGGGAATTCAACATAAAAACCATAGGAAATCCTCAATTCATACATAATATATCATGAAGCAATCATTAGAAACGTTTTTGAAAGGAACCCATGAGATTGACATCAAACCCTAACTTTTGGGGAAATCACTAGTTTTGAAATTGAATTTGGAGGGACTCCATGGATGAATTCTATCCGTGGATGAAGAGCTACCGTACCTTAGCAATGGAATCCAAGGAATTTTAGTATAAAACCTAGCTTCTTGAACCCTAGCTCCAACTTCCTTCTACTTCTTCTTCCTTAAAGTTCTAGAGAGAGAATATTTGGACAAGATGAACTCTTTGGGTTTTGATTTGGGTTTCGGGAAATAATGAGGTTAATGGGTGTATTTTTACTTAAAAAAACTTATATAGGTGTATAAAAATAAGGCAAAATGACTTCACTTTGATAGGGCTTAAAAAGGAAATACCCAAAACTCCCCTCACTTTAAGTGAGTTGCCAGGGACCACATGGGGCTCCACGATCTGTGGTCATGAACACGAGTCGTGGTCCCATCCATGGTCTTGAGGCAGTGGCTAGGCATTACATGCCTTTTAGCCCACACACCAAGGCAACCTCACGAGAGGATCCACGAGTCGTGTAGCTAGCTACGAGCCGTGGTCCCTCTCGTGGGCCTTGAGGCAGTGGCTAGGCCAAGATACCCTCCATGTCCAATCCACTAAGACAAGTTCAAGACCACTCCCACGAGTCGTCTAAGGCTTCATGAGCCGTGAAGTGGCTCGTGTGGAGGGCCCACTTTTGGGGGAGCCTAAAGAGGCTACTGCCTCCAGCTCTACGAGTGGAACCACGACTTGTGGTGACCACCATGGATCGTGAAGGCCCTCGTGGTCATGGGGCAGTGCCTTGACAAGGCTTAGGAAGCCTTGGCCCTTGCCCTTTTACCCTTGACCCTAACCTTTATTCCTTGACGTTAACCCTCTAGTTTAGATCTAGTTTTAGCCTACTAAATTTCTGGGTGTTACAATGTTGCACATATTGAAGAAGATTATGCTAAGTTGTACTTGAGAGAAATGATAAAGTTGCATGGAGTGCCTTTGTCCATTATTTCCGATCGTGGTACCCAAGTCACTTCTCAGTTTTAGAGATCTTTTCAAAAGGGTCTTGGTACTCGTGTTAAGCTTAAAACGGCCTTTCATCAACAAACCGATGGGCAAGCATAGCGTACTATCCAAACCTTGGAAGATAAGTTGAGGGCTTGTGTGATTAATTTCAAAGGTAATTGGGATGCCCAATTTCCATTGATCCAGTTTGCATATAACAATAGTTATCACTCAAGTATTGGTATGGCTCCATTTGAGACCCTGTATGGTAGGAGGTGTAGATCTCATATAGGATGGTTTGAGGTGGGTAAAGTTGCCCTAATAGGTCCCGAGTTGGTACATGAGGCCATGGAAAAGGTTTGACTTATTAGAGAAAGGTTTAAAATGGCCCAAAGTCGGCAAAAGTCATATGCCGATGTGAGAAGAAGAGATCTTGAGTTTGATGTTCATGATTGGGTTTACTTGAAAATTTCACCCATGAGGGGTGTAATGAGGTTTGGTAAGAAAGGAAAGCTTAGTCCCCATTATGTAGGCCCATATCAGATTTTGAGGTGTGTTGGTAAGGTTGCTAATGAACTTGAATTGCCTAATGAATTGGCATCGGTGCATTCGGTTTTCCATGTCTTTATGTTGAAGAAATGTGTTGGTGATCCGACATCTATAGTTCCCTTAGAAGATTTGGGAGTTGATGAGAATCTTTCCTATGAAGAAGTTCTAGTTGAGATTTTAGACTGGCAAGTCAAGAAGTTGAGAAATAAAGAAGTTTCTTCTGTGAAAGTGTTGTGGAGGAATCAGTTAGTTGAGGGTTCTACTTGGGAGGCCGACACCGATATGATGTCCTGATATCCTCATGTCTTTCCTTCTACCCCTACTCTAGTTTGAGGTATTTAGCTCCTCATGGTTTACTCTTATGGTGTCATGTGTCTTAGATATTCGAAGATCTCCTCATTTATGCATGTTCATGAAAAAGCTTCAGTTTTGAGAAAATGAGTCAATTTGATTGATTTTTACATGTTTATGTGCATTTGAGTATGAGTTGCATATAGACTTCATGATATGATGTTTTGAACATGCTTTAGCTTGGAGTTGAAGTTTCCTCCTCAGATATGTGCATTTATGTAATTGCATGCTTGTTGGACTATTAGGTTAAGTTCTTACCTTCCTTATGATGTCTTGAATCTCATTCGAGGACGAATGATCCTAAGGGGGAGATAATGTAACACCTCATATTCAAGAAGAGAGAAAATTTAGCCTTTTCAGATATTTGATACCCTTTCGACGGAGGCCATCCACGGCACGTGGAATGAACCACAGACCGTAGGTAGTGTCTGTTGGTCTACCAGTAAGGTTTTCTAAAATGTCAAGTTCCAATACTTTTTCAACGGTCCAGCAGGATAGTCCGTCGTACAATGCACGAATCGTAGATAGGTTCCGTAGACTAGTCCCATACTTTGAAGGATTTTGGGGTCAAAAATGGAGAACAACGGTTGGGACCCACGGTCCATCGACTGGACCATGGTCCGTGGGTGGGTCCCATCATTGGAGGACCAGAGTTGGTAGTCTCTGATCCAAATGATGCCCCAACAGGACGGTCCGTGGTTCGACCTATGGACCCTCAGTCGGGCCGTCGTCTAGGTCGTCACTTATTAGTTTCAGGGGCTTTTAGGTCTTTTCCTATTTAGTCTAGCTTAGTATTATGTTGTTTTACCCTTCACCAAAACCCCTATATAAGTGTTTTAACTCCAAAATTTCGCAATTGAAAATCATTCTCTTAAATTTTAAAAACAAGAACAAGTCTTCCTCTCAAATATTTCTCTCTCTAGAAAACTTGAAGAAGAAGGGTCCAAGCTAGGGTTTGCAAGTCAATTCTCCAATTCCTCCATTGAAGTTAAGAAATTGTCATTGAGGTATGATAATTTTTATCCATGGATTCCTTCCGTTCATGGATTTCCCAAATTCTCCTATTTTCAAAGTTAGAGCTCCCCAATTGGGTTCTCTTAATCTCATGATTTTATGATGATTCCCCATGAAACCATGTAATTCCCATGTTTTCCAAGTTATGAGCATATAATTTGGGTCTTGGATTATGAAAGAAGAGTTTTATGAAATCAAGCATGAATGAATAGAATTACATGACTTTATGATGAATTCCCATGGATCCATGTCGAACTCATGTTTTCTAGACGTTGATGATTGAAAGTGGGTTTTGAACCTTGAAAGGTGAATTATGAAATTATGCATGTTCTTGTGAAATTTATGTAAATGTTTTAAGGATGATTTGAGAGTGAAGTATCAATTATGTTGTTGTTGAAAGAATTTCTCATACACACATGAAAGCATGACTGTGAAAGGATTTCTCACATAATAAGGGTTCTTAGGGATGAAAGGTCTTCTCACCTAAAATAAACCAATGCTAAGAAGTTATGCTAATGTTGAGGCAAGAGGTGATTACCCATGCTCTCTAAGTAAAAGACAAGAGGCGATTACCCATGTTCCTTCATGAGCTAAGATGAATATGATTAAGAACTATTCCGTGGAAGTTAAGCTTAGAATCTAATGGACAAGTGGCGATTACCTGTGTCCCATAACTATGTGTCAACATAAGATTATATAGATAGACACTAGCTATAGTGGATCCACAATAACTTCTTGGTCCTTACCATGGCAAGTAGGACACCTCTTTTTGGTGTGGGGTAGACACCGGATCCCATGTTGCTAGCTCACATGGTCTTATATGTCAATAAGGCTACTTCCCACAATAAGTAAAGTTATGATGAACCAAGGTTACTTCAAGAAGTATCATACGTATGTTTCAAGATGATGTTCACTTGCATTGATCATGGTTTTTTACTTATGTTTTCTAACATTCAAGATTTATGTTTTAGCTTGATCATTGTATGCTCATGAAAATGTCCAATTTTAGCATGATTTAAATGTTTATATGCATGGCTAACATACTTGGTACATGTTTGTACTAATGCATACTCTTGCCTATAATTCCCCAAAATGCAGGGTCTGACAGTCAGGATTCTCAGTTTCGTGGCTAGAGGTTGAATTGAGAGATTCCGAGCTTTGGTGAGTCCTCATGCTTCGAGGACTGATTTTCATCATTTTTAATTTTCTTTCTTACTTTCAGTTTTCATTCTTATGTACTAGATGGCTAATGAGACACGTGTTTAGTCTTCCACTTTACTTTTATAAAAACTTGTGGGACTTGAAATGTTGTTCTTTATCTCTGTTATTCTATTTCTTATGTT
>JAJOOR010045023.1:0-11093 GCA_036250505.1 Solanum acaule
ACTACATGAGCATGATTAGTCGTTTCAGATTTGATTTAACAACTATTTTAATTGCCGCTATAACTAATGAATTTAGCGGCAATTTGGTTGGATTTACCGTCTATAAAAATGGACACTACACAAGCATAACTAACTTTTTTTGGATAGGATTTACCAACCATCTAAATTGCCGCAACCAATAGCCGCTAGAACAAATGTGTTTTAGCGGAAATTTAGTTGGTTTTACCGGCTATAAAAATGGACGCTACATGAGCATAACCAACCGCTTTGGATTGGATTTGGCAGCCTTTTAAATTGCCGCAATCAATTGCCGCAAAATCGTACTAGTTTTAGTGGCAAATGATCTTGGCTTTACCAGCGCTTGTCCTAATTGCCGCAACAGCCTTTGCCGACCCCTGATACAACGGCCAAAGAGCATTGGCTGGTAATGGATATAGCGGCCATAGTTATGGCCATGAAAACCATTTTTAATGGCCGCTAAATCCCCATTTTGTTGTAGTGGTGGAAGGTAAAGATTTTATTGTTTATTGTGATGCTTCACATTCTGGTTTGGGTATTGTGTTGATGCAAGATAATAATGTTATAGCTTATGCCTCGTGTCAATTGAAGGTGCATGAGAGGAATTATTCAACACATGATTTGGATTTGGCAGTGGTAGTGTTTGCTCTTAAGATCTGGCAACATTACCTCTATGGTGTTAAGTGTGAGGTATTTACTAATATCGTAGTTTGCAGTATATGTTCACTCAAAAGGACCTAAACTTGAGACAACGAAGGTGGATGGAGTTACTTAAAGATTATGATGTCACCATTTAATACCATCCGGGAAAGGCTAATGTAGTGGAAGACAATGTAAGTCGAAAAGAGGTAAGTATGGGTAGTTTAGCTTGCTTAAGTGTAACTAGATGACTTTTGGCTAAGGAAATCAAACCTTGGAATCTAAATTCATGAAGTTGGGCATCTCAAAAAAAGGTGGGGTGTTAGCTAGCATTGAGGTGAGGGCCACATTCATTGAAGAGATCAAGGCCAAGCAATTTGAGGATGAAAATTTGAATGAACTTAAGAAAAAGACTGCGATTGGTAAGGCACAAGAGGCCACTCTTGATGCAGAAGGTGTGATTTGTTTTAAGGGGAGTATTTGTGTTCCTTGAGTTGATGATTTGATCCAAAAATTGTTGGTGGAATCCCATGGTTCGTGATATTCTATTCATTCGGGTGTGACCAAGATTTACCGAGATTTGAAGCGAATTTATTGGTGGTCAGGCATGAAGAAGGATATAACGGAGTTTCTGGCTAAGTGTCAAAATTTTCAACAAGTGAAGTATGAACATCAAAGGCCTGCAGGTTTGCTTCAAGGAATGCATATTCCAGAATGGAAATGGGAAAGAATAGCCATGGATTTTGTGGTTGGTCTTCCCAAGACTTTGGGGAAGTTTGATCCTATTTTCGTAGTGGTTGATAGATTGACTAAGTCAGCCCATTTCTTTCCGGTAAGAATAGATTATAATGCTGAACAATTAGCTAAATTTTATGTGAAAGAGATAGTGAGGCTGCATGGAGTGCCCCTCTCTATCATCTCAGACCGTGGTACCCAATTCACATCCAACTTTTGGAGGAAATTACATAATTATTGGGCACACAACTCACTTTTAGTACCGCTTTCCATCTGTAGACGGACGGGTAGTCGGAGAGGAATATTCAAGTGTTAGAAGACATGTTGAGGGCATATGTGATCAACTTTGGAGGACATTGGGATAAGTTCTTACAATTTGTGTGAATTCTCTTATAATAATAGTTATCACTCCATCATTGATATGGCACCATTTGAGGCATTATATCGGAGGGGATGTAGATCACCCATAGGATGGTTTGAGGTTGGAGATGTGAAACCATTGGGGGTTGATTTAGTGAAGGATGCTCAAGATAAGGTGAGGAGTATTCAAGCTAAGCTTTTAGCAGCCCAGAGTAGACAGAAGAAGTATGCATATCATAAGGTAAGAAAAATGACATTTCAAATCGGTGAGAATGTTCTTCTTAAGTTATCACCAATGAAAGGGGTGATGAGGTTTGGCAAGAAGGGCAAGCTAAGTCAGCGATACATTGGTCCCTTTGAGGTTCTTAAATGTGTAGGACCAGTAGCGTATAGATTGGCTCTACCTCCTAACCTATCGGGCGTTCATCTGGTATTTGAAGAGGTATCATGGTGACAGGGATTATATCATTAAGTGGGACTCAATTGTGTTAGACAAAGACCTCCAATATGAAGAGGAACCAATTGCAATTCTTGATCGTGATGTCCGGAAGTTGAGGACCAAGGAGATTAAATTTGTGAAAGTTCAATGTCGGCATCGTCCAGTTGTGGAAGCTACTTGGAAACCTAGACGGACATGTGAGACAAGTATCCCCAATTGTTCATCGATTCAGGTACTACTCCATTCCTTCCTAGCCTATTTTTCCTAAGTTTGTCAACCGCAGACGAGTGATGGGTAAATCAGTATCTATTGTAACGACCGGGTTCCGTCGTTATAGAAAGTCCAACGGGGAAATTTTTTGGGTCAAAAAACTTTATCCTAGTAACTTGGAATTTTCCAACCTAGTCTAGATTTGGACAAAATCGTAGTCATTACCATCTAGAGAAATCTGGTAACAATTGGGTGATCTAATTATAAATTTGACCACATGTGTAGATAGATAAGTCGTTAAGGAATCTGTACGACTTTACAGAATTGAATTTGGGCGAATAAAACTCCCGAAATCAATCTTAGCGTGAACGGTATTTTCTGAGCATCGTTGGTTGGAGGTGTGTTGTGAAATGGGAGTCTTGGAATATTTTAAATAGCTCACTGTTTCGTGCAAGCCGCTTTGGCGGTGATTCTAGTCTCCCTGGCGGTGCCGCTGTAGCGGGGTGAGGACCGCTGTGGCTGGCCAAACGCGACTTAAAGTCGTAAATAAACCTCAAAAATGTTTTATTCTGCAATTTTCAACCTTGAGAGCTAAGGAATAACTTAGGGCTTTTCTTGACAGTTTTCCACCATTCTTGGGGCTAAAGGTAAGATTTTCACTCCATGAATCCATTTTTTGATCCGTAGAACGTAATCTAATGGGTAATTATCGATGGAGAATAGTTTTGAGCAGAGAAATATGGTGGGGAAAGCCCTAATTTGGTTATTGGGATCATGGATATGATCTAGGGTTGTTTGAATTGTTAGTAATTTGGGTAATTAGTGATTATTTATTGATCCCCGTATTATATTGATTGTTTGTAGACCAAAAACAAGCGGAACGAATCCGAAAAACGAAGGATCAAGTTTCTTAGGGTTTCAAGCTTATTTCGAGGTAGGTGATGGTTTTGATTCTATGATTGTGTGATGTACATTTGTTTTTGCTTCATTATGATACATCTATGTATTTGAATGTTGCATTATTGATCACACTTGTTGTAAATGAGATAGATGAATGATGAATGCCATGAATTATGTCTTAATTGTATGTTCTTGAGAATATATTTGTGATTGTGATTGTAGCTTGTTGAATGGATCTGGTGTTGCGTTCCGACACACTAACTTTGGATTGGTTTCCACGTTTCAGCATAATTATGGAATCGGTTGCCACATTTCGGCACAAACATTGGATCGGGTACCATGTTCCGGTATATTAACTATTTAGGTTTGGATTCCATGAGAGGACCAATGATTTGATATAATTGTGTATCTTGAGAAATGTGAAATTGTACCTTATTCGTAATGGTTGATGGTATTGTATATTTTCGATATATGCATGTGATTATATTGTTGTATTGACTTACTTATGTTACATTTAGTGGGATAGTCGTGTGATCCTACCAGTACATTGTGGTTGTGTACTGATACTACACTTGCTCTTTCTTTGTTGAGTACATGGCATCTTCAGGCGGCTATTGACAGACCTCGCTTAGAAGATTAGTGATCGTCTTTTCGAATTCAAGGGTGAGCCAATCCTTCCGAGATGCCATGAGTTCTCTTTTCGTCTACGTCCACATTTCGGACTTAGACTTGTTCTAGTTAGTATTAGTTCATTAGTTTGGCATTGTATCCCTTCTTGTTTAGACTTATGGTTGAACTTTAGTTATCGACTTTTAGGTTCTAGGCATATTTTCCGCATTGTTAGATCTCTAGGAAGTTTATGGGAACTTCAGTTTTTAGCTATTTAACTTGCTTCCGTAACCTAAATGTCTTAGTTTTTGGATTAGTTGATGGGTTGGATTGTAGTAATGGTTCTCCCACCAGAGGGTTAGTGTGGGTGCCAATCATGATGGTCTGGATCGTGATAGTTTTGGGTGGTGGTGGTGCGCCGGATTCCAGCATACTCATCGGGAAAACAAGAAACTCTTTTTATCAATAAAAATCTAAAAGTTCACCCTCAAATTTAATATCTATCCATCACTCCTAACTTAATGACCAAGAAATAACTTAAATAGAAAATCAAAAATTACTTATAATACAATACTAGTATCTTAAAATCGTGGGCTAAAACCAATGGTTAATAAAATATTTGTTATGCAATCTTATCCATATTTGAATGAATTTCTAGACTCTGCAAAATATCAAAATGAATATTAATAAATGTAACGAATAAAATGAATATTAAAAAAATATAATGAATGTAATCAATGATATGTAAAAAATACAATTTAACAGAAATAATGATTTGATCAAAATGAACAAATATTTGAACGTAGTCAACCGACTGTGATAAAAAATAATGTAATAAAAATAACTAATAAAAAAAATTTGAAATTTTGACAAATAACGATAAATATCGATAAACTTATTTAAAAATAAAAAAAATGTATTTTGAACTATTGAATTAATAAAACTTAAAAATTATGATTTTGAAAATGTTATGCCAAAATTGAGAGTCAACAGAAAGTACCCTCCCCACCGACCTTAAAAACTCAAAAGCTTCTTTTCCCCATCCTCTTCCAACTCTGCAATACTTATTTATTATACAACAATAACAATTATGTCTTAATGCCAAGTAAGTTAGCATCAATTATATGAATGCCTAGTGTCCAAGTCACTCCATTTAACCCTTAGGGGTTGTTTGGTGTGAGGGATAGAAAATAAATAGTGATGGGATAGGAAAATACTGATGGGATAAAGTTTTTGTATCTTGTTTGGTTGCCATGTTTGGCATAACCTATCCCACCATTTATATCATAGTGATGGGATAAGTTATCCCATATACATGGTGGGATAAGTTATCCCATATACATGGTGGGATAATGGTGGGATAAGTTATCCTAGGATAGCTAACCCCGGGACAACTAATCTTGGAATAACTTGTTCCTAACCAAATGACCCCTTATTACTTGTACTTGGGGGAGAATAAACAGATCAAAAGTCTGGATACAAACGTGTAACTAGTACTCCCTTCGTTTAAAAAAAGGTGGCCTAGTTTGATTTGGCACGGAGTTTAAAAAAATAAAGAAGACTTTTGAATCTTGTGGTATTAAATTAAAGTTATGTCAAATGTACAAAATTCCCCTTTAATCTTGTGGTCTTAAACATGTCACGTGGAAAGCTGAAAGTAAAATGCTACCAAAAAGGGAAATAGGTCATTCTTTTTTAAACAAGCTAAAAAGAAAAGGAGGTTTTTCTTTTTTAAACGGATGGCGTAACAAAGTACTAGGATCAAGGATGTATCGTGCTGTAATATCAAGTTATTCCATTGAATACTAGTTGTATAGTGATTACATCTTGAGTTCAGTAAGCTTCAAGAAGCAACACAATGATACAACTACTAGAATCATTTTTTTATGATTCTCGTGTTAATTTTCGCACACTTCGACTAATTTCGTGTGATACCTGCCACCTCCCACCAACAACAGGTACCAGGTAACTCTGTCCACCAAAACGAGGACAAACAGAAAGAAACGCCTAGTTTTTTTTGTCTACGTTGTAATTTGAACCTATAGACATCATGACTCTCAACCACTTCTAGTCCACACTCTTGGGTGCGATAGAACTACTAGAATCGTAACATGATACAATCAGAAAAAATAACCACTTACATGCATAACCAACAGCTTTAACTAAAATTTCAAAACCTAATCTAGAGTGGATTGCATTTGCTCAATATGTAAAGGTTTAAGATGTTGCAGATCACCACATAGTTAAAATAGAAACCTCTCTAATATATTTTTCTTAAAATCTATCTTTATGTTTTTGATATTACAAGAGACCATCACTGTGCCATGTCTCCTCATTTCATATTTTTCCTCTGCAAACCTATTCACATTTACATTTCAAAGGGAAAATAGTATTTTGTCTGAAGAAAAAAGAGGTAAGAAGCCCGAAGAGTATTTGATATCAGCGATTCCCTTTTCTTTAACCTCTTCTCTCTTTAAGAGTATGTAGCCATTAGTAAGAGCAACATCTTTGCTAACTGTCAAATCATATGGTTTGGCATCGTCGAATTCTTTCTGAACGCATGCTTCCAGCAACACTCATTTGCAGGATTCGGATGAACAGTAAAGGATGTGTTGGTGTAATATACCACAAATACAATAAATTATAGTTGAAATAAAATGAACAAAAATGTATAAACAAATCTTTAGGCTGAGACGCAGATATATTGTTCTCTTTAAGGAGATTCAAGCCCACTGCAGCATAATCTACACCGATCCAGCAGTAATACTCTTGACTTGTCCCCTCCAAGATACAACAGCCCAACAACATTGTACTACTCAAACAACTCCGGACTAGTTGAAGAATCCAAAGCTCCACAAACAAAAAACCTTCCTTCAACATATAAATATTGTCTTTTATATATAGTGAATATAATTGAAGACTTAGAATACTTTCTTTGTATCAACTCTCTCTTTCACTACACTTACTTGAGTACATACTACAATATTTTTCCACACTTCTCATCTTTTTTGACACACACTTCACAAAGGAAGAAACACCACTATTTATAGGGGAGGAATTCTTCTTTGTATTGAATTAGAATAATGTGGTTAATAATGTAGGTAAATGAATGTCCTAAAGGTTACATGACTTACAATGTGTAATAACGTAGAATAATGGGTGGAATTAGTGGTAGATCATGGCAATAGTGGTTATAAGAGTTACACCACAATAATGACCACATTCTTGTCAACTTATACCCACTAACATATGCACTTAATATTTTAATTTTAATATTAAAATTCATAAACACCAACATTCCCCCACTCATTTCAATATTAAAATAAGAGAGTGTTTCACAATTTAGTTGAAGGTAGATTGTTGTATATAAGGAAGGTGTGCTCTGCATTGAACCTTCACTTAGTAAAACAATAACCTTTAATGTAGAGTCAGTAGTGTCTCAGACTTGAACTATAACTGCTTAAGGGAAATAAAGTATCATTGCTTAAACACAACAATCAAGGTGTTGAAATAAACTTTTTTTTAGCCAGCACATTACGGCCTTGTGCTATCCCAGTTTTTATGTGTTTCTGAAAACAAGCTCATTCTCATAGAAAGCGGCCTACCTTCACACTCACATAGGTGAAATCTGCCAAGGGTGCTCCTATAATTTGACACCCCACTTATACGAGATACAAACTTTCATTAAGAGTTCAAAGATTCAACCTCCATAAATCATTATAAGATAAATGCACTCACATTATAGGGATTGAATAAGATTAACAATAGTGCATTTCACAACAAGTCATCATATGATTCGTTCTTCCTATTGAACCTGGTTCTTCCAATATAACTTAGAAATTATTTTTTTTGCTTCAATTTCATCCCCCCTCGATGTGCTTCAGACTCTTTATCTTGCTAAGACCTTAGTTTATCGAATCTGCAAGATTATCACAAATTTTAACACAATTAATATTGATGGTTTACCAGTGATCAATATGATCTCACAATATTGTGTTTTCTCTTCATGAGTCTGAATTTACCGTTTTAATAACGATCTTGTGCTCTACCATCATATTGGTGCCATTAGAAAAATTAATTTCTCAAAATAAAGTGTTTGGTAAAATCAATTCAATTTTTTACTTCAACCTCGGTAGTTGAGTTAGCAAAAAATAATTTGCTTTTCTCATACCAACAAATAACACCAAATTTTTTTCTCATTTAGTTTGCTTGTACCTGCCAAGTACTTTTACTACAACACAACATCAACTCAAGTTGTCAGTCACATAGCTCATATTTTTATCAGGCCAAAAAACTCCATTTTTTTACAACTTTCTCACAAATTTGAATCAAAAGGAGTTCCAAGACTCACACAACCAACAAAATTGTATTTCACAAATTTTTCAATACTATGTGACTTGACAAGGAAAATTCCATCACATGTTTATGATATTTTTTCATTCCAAGAATGAATTTTTTTCTCTCCCAAAACATTTCATGTTAAATGGCTACTCAACATGTTTTTTCATAATTTATTTATAACCCTCATATTAGAACTAAAAATCATCTTATTATAGCCATACAACAACATGTGATTTATTCCACAATAAATATATGCACTTGTAATACTCTTTTAGAGCATTTCTGAAAGACGCAAAAATCATTTTTTTTTTCAAGATGACTTTTTTTCTCATTTCATGAGCCCCCACTATTTTAAGAATTTAAATATCTTTTGTTCATGAAAAGTAGTATCACTTTATACATGAAAATACTAGGTAAAAAGTTTTCTCTTTACCTTTTCTCCGCTTGAATTGAGCAAGTAGAAAAATACTTTACCCCTACATCTCTTCTCTTCCATCTCTTGAAGAGAGCAACGTTGAGCAGAATAATGTTGAGATCCCTATTTTGATATTCGCACATTTTCAAACTGTAACAAAAACATGAATCTCCTTAAAATTGTTGATGTAATATACCTAAAATACAATAAATTACAGTTGAAATAAAATGAACAAAAATGTATTAAAAAAATCTTTAGGCTGAGGCGCGGATATCTCGTTCTCTTTAAGGAGATCCAAGCCCACTGCAGCATAATCTACACCGATCCAGCAGTAATACTCTTGACCTGTCCCCTCCAGGATACAACAGCCTAACAACATTGTACAATTCAAATAACTCCAGATTAGTTGAAGAGTCAATAGCTCCAAAAACAGAACACCTTCCTTCAACATATAAATATTCTCTTTTATATATAGTGAATATAATTGAAGACTTAGAATATTTTATTTGTCTCAACTCTCTTTTTCACTACACAGTACAATATTTTTCCACACTTCTCACCTTTTTTGACACACACTTCACAAAGCATGAAACACCACTATTTATAGGGGAGGAATTCTTCTTTGTATTGAATTAGAATAATGTGGATAATAATGTAGGTAAATGAATGGCCTAAAGGTTACATATGTTACAATGTATAATGAGGTAGAATAATGGGTGGAATTGGTGGTAGATCATGACAATAGTGGTTACAAAAGTTATACCACAATAATGACCACATTCTTGTCAATTTATACCCGCTAACATATGCACTTAATAATTTAATTTTAATATTAAAATGCATAAACACCAACAAGATGTATCCCTAGTATTCTAGAGATAGCATTGTTAGTATGCTTGGTAGCATAGCTTAAGTGGTACGTGTTAGGAAATGTATGCAAATGGTTATTCAACTTAATCAACCCCTAGAGTTCCCTTAAAAATCAGGTTATTTCCTCCCCCTGGAGTTTTCATATTATGATGTTCATAAATCTATTCAGATTGGGTGTATTTATCATGGGAATGTCCCTTCTGGATCCTATCGGGGCATCCATGTTCGAATTCTTCACAGTTGGTTTCAATTACTAGCACATAGTTCCCTATCTGATGGCTAAAGGGGTGCTTAATTGTAACACCCCAAAAATTTCAAAGTTAAGACCGGAACCATTCTTGAATTCCGTATAAAGTCATACGGAGTGATTCTTAATTGTTCTTAGATTCTAAGGTCAATTCATTAGTGTGGGGATGATTTTGGATATCAATTAAGGTCACTAGAATCCCCTAACACAAAGTTGAGTCAAAAGCTTCCTTACCGATTAAGTTTTGCCGTAAGATTCTACTTAGGTAAACTTAAAATGATCATATGTCTTAGCACATAAAGAATTAGGTGGCCAATGACCTATCAAATTAAAGTCGTTTGACTCCTCTTTCCAACGCCACCAAGTTTGCTTCATTATAAGCTCGGAGTAAAATGATATGCTCGTTTTAGTGAAGCCTACTTTTTAAGGACCTAACTTGTTTTAGAGGGGTAGTTTGGTATTTTCCCACTCCTTCCAAGCCTAAGCCACATTTTTCTTCACCTAATTAAGGATCTAATCAGTGTTAAAACATCTTTTCGCAATCTTTAACACTTAGAAGAATTTACGCAAAGTTCCAAGAGGAGAAAAAGCTAGGGTTCAAGCGTTCTTCAAAGTTCCATCAATTTTCACCAAGAACTTTTGTTATTTGCAGGTATGTATGGCTATCATAGTGTTGTACTAGCTCGTCCTCATGCCCTACATCTCAATTAATTCAGAAATCGTCACATTTAAGGGATCCATTCATAGTTCTTGATATTGAATTTGGTTTTTTAACCGTTGAGGTTTTGATTCTTTTGTTTTGTCTTATAGTGTTGTGCATGCTTAGTATCACATTAACCCTATTGATTTAGTAAATTTATGTTTTCAAAAGAATTGTATGAAAGTTCTCATGTATTGGTTTTGGGTTTGAGAAACAAGAAGAGTTAGGGATCAATTTCCCAATTCTAAACTAATTTGGTGTCCTAATTTAACTTGAAAATTCGTCGGGGATGGTGGGGAGGGCCCTAGGCGGTACGCCAGTAATGCGCCACACCTATCCTTCAGCAGTTCAGGCCTTGGAGCGGCGCGCCAGTGATACGCTCAAATTATACCTCTCTAAAGAAATATCAACGATCGTTATCAAGTAAAGAACCCAACTTGGAGGTTGGGGTCGATCCCATGAGGAATATGGTTTAGAATTAAACTTAACTTACAATTATATTCTTTTAGTCAACGTACTTCAGAAACAATTAATTAAAGGGCGGGGGGGCGGGGGGGGGGGGGATTTGTGAAACAAATTCTAGAAATTACGTGAATAATCAGTGAGTAAG
>JAJOOR010045027.1:0-11978 GCA_036250505.1 Solanum acaule
ATATGGTCGTTTAGTTTTATAGTTTTTTACATAGTATCTTCTTCTTGGTTTTTTATATTTATATTTTGATCTATATTTTTTGTTATATTTCTTTTTATAGTATCTGTCCGTACAACCAAATTGGGGTGCTACTCTTCTTATATTTCTTATCATCCATAGCTATGATACCATTTTTCGAATTTATCTTAACAAGGAATATTGTGACAAGGAAAATTTTATCCCCATTCAAACGGAACATTCTTACTGCTACCGCTAATGCCTCAATTTTCCTCCCTTTTATTAATTTATTAAAAAAATTCACAATTTCATGTCTATTTTGTTTTGTCCGTATGATACTATCCAATCCTCAACTAGAGATATTATTAAGTGCATGATAAACTTTGCACAACAACAACCAACACACCTTTCAAAATAATTTAACAAATAGAAATAAAGTCTAACATGTCTGTCAGTACCGTGTTCCCGCCACAACCGGCGTAAATAATATGATTTTAAACTTTACACGTGATTTTCAACAATATGATAAATCACGAAACATATATAAAATCATATGTACATATTATTTAGATTATCTATTTAGATGCAAGTGTGGCTCTTGATGCCAATTGTTGAAAAACTATATGCACAGTGGAAGCATACAAGAATTGTAACACCTCAGTCTTAGAAAGAGCTAATTTTAGAAAGAACTAAATTGGAAAGAGTTAATTTGAGAGTTTTGCAAGTTAGTCTTAAATTGTGAGTTTTGGGTCAACTTCAAAAGACCATAACTTTCAGTATAGGATGAGTTAGGTTGCCTATAAGGTATCAAATGAAATATCTCTCAGTCCTCTTTCCAACGCCACCAAGTTTTATTAATTTTGAGTTCGGATGAGGGAGATATGCCCGTTTGAGTTTAGCCTATCCGCTTAAGGAAATTCATCTGAATTAAGGAGGAGTATTTTGGTCTTTTCCTTAGCCCATTTGCCTTAAATGTTTTTTTCCACTCAAATAGGGGTCTAAACTGTTTTAGATTAGTTTTCACAATTTCAAAACAAGCTTAGGGTTTTAGGGAGGAGTTCAAGAGGAAAAAAAGGAGAAGTTCAAGCGATTGTTCAAGATTCTTGCAATCTTTGTGGAATTTCGCCAAGGATTTGATCCTAAAGAGCTATCTAAGCTTTCATAGTGATGGGTTTGTTCACCCTCATTCCAATCATGAGTTTTTTTTATTTAATTTTGTCCATGAAAATGCATGCATTGAGGTTCTTGATGTGTTTCTTGAAGTTTCGTTCTTCAATCTTTAATATTAGGGTTTGATAAGTTCTTGAGGTGAATGTTATGAGTTTGAGGGTTGTTCTTGAGTAGATTTTTGTTTAATTATGTTGGGTATATGAATCTAAGAGATTTTAGAAGAAATCAATCAATTCTAGGTGAATTAGGGGAAAAAATAAAGAAGAAAAATTTGTCAGAATGATCTCGGAAGGGGTGGTGCGACACGCCACTGATGCGCCAGGGTGGTTGGCGCGTCGCGCCTGCAGTACTCCAAAAATGGCGTTTTGAAGAACAAGGGTTGGTGCCCTGAGCGGCTCAGTGCACCAGGGTCATCTACCCCCGCTACTTTTTCATCGTCTGTTCCATCTAAGTTCTTTTAAAACGTAACCCTACTCTTTTCCTAATTATAACTATCCAAACTACATCTAAACAATGAGAAATACTATATATCCCAATCATATTTCTTGAATTCACTTTTCAAATTCAAGATAGAGTCATGTGTAAAGTTCGAGGGAGTCCTTTGTGTCGTTTTGAGAGGTCTTTTACAAACTTTAGAAAATTTATTTTAAGACTTGAGTACTTGAGCATGAGGATGAGGAGAGATCAGTTCATGTTTTCAAAATGAATATAAGGGAACTAAGTATTCCCAAGAGTAAATGTTTTACATTTCACATGAGAGGAAACCTTGATTTCCAAATGAGTTGATGATGAGTTTTGATCATAATCTCTTTTAAGAGAAACCTTTGAGTAATAATCTCAAAGTTTGAGGATGGTGAAATGTTTTTAAACGTATGAGCATGAGTTCTATTGTTGGGAGTAGTATTGAGCACCGATATAGGGACGAGTTCAGACCACTCAAAGTCCTCATAAACCATGTATGCCAACAAGGGTCATACTTTTTAGATGATTCCTTATTTCTTTTTAAGAATAACTTAGTGGATCCACTTAGTTGAGGATGTTTTATACTCCGACAAGGTATAAGACAGTTCTGGCAGCGTGAGCGAGATGTTGTATCACCACATAGCTCATAGTGATGGTTGTTGGTTAGAGAATCTCCCAAATAAGAGTAAAAGAGTTATTATTGTATTTTTACATACATTGAATTATTATCTACTATTTTAAAAGCTTTCTTTATAATGCATCCTTATTGTCGCTTTTTATTAAACTGAGTTGAGCAGTTCTGAGTTTGAGTATCCTTGAGTTGAGTCGAGATGAGGTGAGTATGTTCTTTCTTTTTATCAGTTCAAGCTTCTGTCTGTGCTTTAGAGTTCCCTTGCATGCTCGTACATTTTATGTACTGACATCATTTATCCTACATCTTTTTATGATGCAGATACAGGAGTTCAGGGTAATTAACAGGTGCACCATCGATACCACATGTAGTTCCAGAGTTAGCTTGGTGAACCTCTTTACTTCCGTAGGATTCCATTTACTTTTCAATTTTGTTAGGATGTCGTAGGTCTTGTCCCAACTTTTATCGTAGTATTGTAGAGCCTTCATTGACACTGGTGTTTTGAGAAGTCTTTTCCATTTCTATTGTTAAATGTTTAAGACTTGAGTTGCCTTTTTTTTACCAGTTAAATGTTCTTACACATTTTTGAGTTTAGTTATCTTAAGACTAATGAGTAAAGTTTTACCTTTGAGTTTATATATTGTTGAGTAAGTCTTCCCTTGAGTAGTTAAGCTAGACCAAGGGTTCTCTTGGGGACCAGCAATGGTTCTTGAGTGCCGACCACGTCCAGGGTGTAGGCTCGGGGCGTGACAAGAATCTTACTGCTTACATGAATAATAGATAACTAATAATATTTATGCTAGAATACAAAATCATGCTAGAACACATCAACTTCCAGTAATTTAATACAAGAATGATATCTTGAAGCGTGAGGAGATACCGTCAAGAGAATCCACAAATTAGAAAGACATTCAAGTGAATCCACAAGATAGACAACAACCATGGTCTTCTACAGTGATCCCAAGTTCACATTCGAACACTCTCAATACTTGGGTGGGCAAGTATGAATAGAAAAACTTCAATCATTTTTCTAGGTTAGGAGAATCACTATTTATAGAGATCTCTTCCCAATCCAACAAGGAGAGGAAAATCCAGTTTTTCTTGAACAACAGAAAAAATACACATTAGTTTTTCTTTGACAAAACTAATGATCTTTCTCCATTTTTACCTCTAAATAGAATTATGAGTTCTAGCTAATTATGGGAACTGTAGGGACCACATAATTAATAACTGAGGCTTCCTATTATGGAAATAATTTTAAATAATTAATTTGAATTATTCTTACCTTAATAAATTACATATCATTCCACTAGAAACTCATAATTTCACTCCTCTATTTATTTTTCGAAACTCCCTATTAAACACTTATATAATTCCCCATGTTAAGATTACAAATTCTAAACAATAAATTAAATTTACTGACAAATTTAATTCGATGATTAATTTTCATTAGGGCATTACTTAACTTATTTCATGTTTTGGATTCATAAATCCACTTGCAAGGTTTGACACGATGAATACTTATAAATTTCTCCAAAATACATATCAATCAATCTCTATAGCGAGACATCGATTCCATCAACTAGCTTATTATTTCACCAATATATATTATTATCATCCAATCTACCAGGAATATTGACCCATCTCAGAATCTCACTTTTTAATAAATCAAAACGATAATTAATAAATACAGATCATAATAGTTATATTAGGATTAAGAATATAAATACATTTAATTGTTTAGAGAATCTGCTTTTGTCGGCCACTCTAAAACAACTATCTCTATTCGGTCCTTTTCAATACCTACAAAATAAACTAGCACAAGAAGCTGGAACTATACCGTTCCCATAATCAAGATAAATTATAAATAATCTTGTGCTACAATCATACCAATGGCATGTCCAATTTACATCCTAGATTGTGAACAAAACACTTTATACTTATAAGAACCGATGATTTAATCCTCTGTGTAGCTAAAACTCTATACACTAAATCATCTACTATATAAGTAAACAAACACGATAAATGAATATATGAACTATTAAAACTAAATAAATGATTATTCTATGATAAATACTATTATAAACATATGGTTAATAGTATATATCCCAACAGAACTACCGGCTAGTCTATTAAGTTGCGAATGTCAAGGAGATGAGAGTTTAAATGAATTAACGCAAACTAATCACACCTGCCAACATTTAGAACCACTCTTCACTAGAATCCAAACATATATATAGAGCAAATTTAAACAACAATAATGAAATCTATACAGTTAAAGAATGAACCCCTTTTCTAAACATTAAATATTATTATAGTATCACCGACTAGACAATGGAATGAGACACCATACTATTGGCTATAACATAGAAGAAGGATTCAACTTCATAGTGACTAACAGTGCTTTCTATACGATGAGTGAAGGTGTGTCCGTGCAGAGGTCATGAACTTAACCAAGGAAAACTCCTTGAGTTAGCTACTAAATTCAGCTAGTTAAGACGACCACAATCTGAAAAAAGAACTTAAAATCAGAACAAAAAATGAAGAACTTGATATACTCTAATAAACAAAAAGATATAGAAGACTTCACACACCATTTTGGCTTCAACAAACTTAAACCTCTCGATTGGTTCATTAACGAAGTCAGTCCAATGCTAACATTATAGACTTTGGTCACACAAACAGACTCATAACAATAGACCTCGAACTAGAGAACTGGAACACTTTTAGGTCTTCTTGATTTGCTTTGAACGCCATAGTCTTCTTTTCGGATTCTTCTTGGCCTTGTTTGTTAAGATGAGTTTTCTCAAAATCTATTAAATCTCCCCTCACCTCATCATAGGTTAGGGTGTTTAAATTCAAGCTTTCAAGAGAAACTACTTCGGCATGCCATTGCGGTGGCAAGCTTCAAAGAACTCTTCGTATATGTTTTGTGGGAGGATATATTTTTCCTGAAGCTTTTAGTTCACCAATGATCTTACTCAGTCGAGTAAGCATGCTCTCGATTGTTTCTCCTTCCTTTATTTGAAAGAGTTCGTATTCATATACTAGCAAGCTGATGATGGTTTCTTTGACTTTATCAATTCCTTCATAGGTAACTTCCAATTTATCCCACATCTCTTTGGCAGTGTCACAACAAGATATCTTTTCATATTCCTCACCACTGATAGCATTATATAGAACATTTTTTTCTTTGGAGTTTATTTGAATAATCTTCATTTGTTCATTTTTGTAGTTCTCCAAGCTTAGAATAGTAGATGATTGACTTTCGTCAGAACTTTTCGTGATAGAAATAGGAATGTCACCAAGCTTGATCACTCTCCAAACATTCACATCATAGGATTTTATGAAGGTTTCCATTCTCACTTTCCAATGAGAAAAGAGTTTCCCATTAAAGAAGGGAGGTCTTGTTTGAGAGGTTCCTTCTTGAAATAGTGCGCCCATGATTTGCTGTGCCATGATCATTTTCTCAGCTGTTATTAGACAGATTTTTGTGAGACGAGGGTCTTATATGAATTGAAAGTGCAAGAGGGGGGTGAATTGTTGTTTTTTCATTTTTCTTCTTGAGTAGTTGACTTAAGGTGTGTCTTAGTCGACTGTAGCTAGCAGAGAAATATAATTAAAAACTAGAAAGTAAACTTGACACATAAAGTTTTTATACTGGTTGGGATCCAATATGGATCTTACGTCCAGTCCCCTTGGGTTGCAAGGGTGTTCTCTTCAAGCCTTTGTAACCTTTGTGTGAGTACAGAGATTAGCGTAGACAGATTGCACTCAATGATTAGTTTCACTCTTTTTCTTTTGATACAAAAGCCTTACCAACAATATTTTTCTCTCCACTATTTTTTGTTTACACAGTAGAACTTAATAATACAATGTTTGTTAAAAGTAGAGTAGAGAATGTGAGATGATTCAGACTTCTTGTACACTTTTCTTCTATCAGTCGAGATTTATTTTATAGTGTTTGAAGTCTTGAATCTTTCCTTTGGAGGGATGGTAACCCAAGAGATTTTGATTCTTGGAAAAGAAAGTAGGGGATCCTTATTTTCCAAGAATAAAGCTGAAGGCTAATCTTCATTTTCCTTTAAGAATTATCCTTGATTGAGTGTTGGTTGTAGTCATTGAGATCTTCAGTTAATCCTTGATTCTTTGTGATCTTTTTGCTTCCTTGATTGAGTGTTGACTGTAGTAGTTTGAGATTTTTAGTTTTTCCTTGATTGAGATGTAGCCGTTGTATCTTTTAATGTTAGCTGTCGAGATTTTTCAGCTTTCCTTGATTAGTGCATTTTGTGATCTTCCTTGATTTGAGCTTTCTGATATTTTCCTTGATTTGAGTTTTCTGATATTCTTCATTTGAGTCAAGGTCCTTGATTGATAGTCTTCAATTTGCCTTTAATGTGATTTCTTTTGAATTTCAATTGATGAGGGAGCCATGATTCATTCTTGATTCTTTCCTTTTTGATAACGAATGTTGTTCTGAAAAAATACGTCGTTTATCATTAAAACTTTACACTAACAATCTCCCCCTTTTTGATGACGACAATATGTAGTAGAAATACATCCCTGTTATAGTCAGCTTAGAGAGTGGATGTTGGATTTGCTTCCCCTGAATGCAGTGATTGGTAGTTGACTGGTGGCGTTGAGTTTTGAACTTGCTCCCCCTGAATATATGCGAGACTATTCTTTGCTATGTAGAGAACTCCAGTTGCATAAAAAAATCAACAGAGACAGTGATAGCAAGCATAAAATCAACAGAGAAAATGATAGCAAGCATTTAGCAACATTTAAGAAATAATACTTAATCATAATTCTCCCCCTTTGGCACTAGCAAAAGGAAAGAACATTGAGTTTAACAAAGATTAACCACAACAAATAGTCAACAGAAACCCAAAACACACAAAAGTAGCAATCCAAAAGAAGAAATAACAAAGATATTAATGAGGACACATGAAAAATATGAACGCAGATAGATCATTAAAGCAGACAATAATATCAGCAATTTCAGGGATTCTAAATAATATTCAAAGATGTACGAAGAGAACAAAATCTTTCCTCTAAAAGAGGTTTTGTAAAAATATCAGCTTGTTGAAAATCAATACTAATAAAGGAAATTTCAATATCACCTTTTAAAACATGATCTCTTATAAACTGATGTTTGA
This sequence comes from Solanum acaule, assembly GCA_036250505.1. Lineage (NCBI taxonomy): Eukaryota > Viridiplantae > Streptophyta > Magnoliopsida > Solanales > Solanaceae > Solanum > Solanum acaule. Next base: position 7,420 of record JAJOOR010045027.1, read on the forward strand.
TATCAATATGCTTAGCTAAAAAATGATGCACAAATTTTTTTGACAGACAGATAGCACTAGATTTATCACACATAATTTTAATAGGTTTAAAAGATAAATCATAATCACTTAATGGATAAACATCCATATAATTTGAGCACAACATTGACCGATGGCAATATATTCAGCCTCTGTAGTAGAGAGAGAGACATAGAGCCCTGTTTTTTGCTGTTCAAGGAATTCAATGATTTTCCTAGAATTTGACATGTATCACTAGTACTTTTCCTGTCGTCTTTATCACCTGCATAGTCAGTGTATGAAAATCCTTCGAGAATTTTTTTTTCTCTTTTGGATACCATATATCGAAGAAAGATGTTCCGACTAAATAACGAATAATACGCTTTATCGCAGTTAGATGAGATTCTTTAGGAGCAGACTGCAATCGAGCACATTTGAATACACTAAAGATGATCTTCGGTCAGTAAGATAGAGTAAAGACCCAATCATACCTCTATACTTAGTCTCGTCAACAGTCTTACCTTCATCATCTTTGTCAAGAGAACAAGTGGAACTCATGGGAGTGCCTAATGACTTGGAGTTTTCCATACCAAATTTTTGAACGAGCTCTTAGCAATATTTGGTTTGACAGAGGATGTACCTTTCTCAGATTGATAGATTTGTAGTCCGAGAAAAAAAGTTAATTAGCCCATAATACTCCTTTCGAATTCACTTTGCATTAGTACAGAAAATTATTCACATAAGGAGATATTAGCACTTCCAAATATAATGTCATCAACATAAATTTGAATAATAAAATTCTCAGAGGAAGATCTTTTCACAAAAAGAGTTGTATCGATTTTTCCACGAGTAAAACCATGATTTAAAAGAGCGTTGTTGAGACGATAATACCAAACATGCGGTTCTTTCTTAAGACCATACAAAGCTTTTGAGAGCTTCAAAACATGATAGGGAAAATTTGGTTTTTCAAACCCAGGAGGTTGTTTTACAAAAACTTCTTCTTCAACAAAACCATTTAGGAAAGAACTTTTCACATCCATTTAAAGCAATTTAAAACCTTTATGGGCAGCAAAAGCTAGAAGTAAGTGAATAGATTCGAACCTTGCTACAGGAGCCAAAGTTTCATCATAGTTGAGTCCTTCTTGTTGAGAGTAACCTTGAGCCACTAAATGGGCTTTGTTGCGGATCACTTCTCCAGATTCATTCAGTTTGTTTCTGTAAACCCATTTGTTCTAATGATGGACTTATCATCAGGTTTAGGGACTAGAGTCCAAACTTGAGTTTTGTCGAACTGATCTAGTTCCTCTTTCATGGCCTTGATCCAATGTTCATCTTAGAGAGCCTCTTTTAGTTTCTTAGGTTTTAGCTGAGAGATGAGTCTAACCTGTGTCTCATTTCTTTCATTTCTTCTTGATGCTTGAGTCTTCATACCTTCACATGGATTTCCAATAATAAATTTGTTTGGATAATTTGGTTCGCTTCTCCATTCATTTGGAACAGATTCGACTATAGGATCAATTGAAGGTTCTGTTGCAGTCGACTGTTCAGTATTACTTATCCCCCTTTGAGTTGATACATACAATTGATTCTCTTCATCATCTATGTTTACTCTTACCTTAACAGATTTGTTAGAATCATCTAAAACATCATGAATAGATTCTTTAATATGTAAAGTACTCTTATTAAGAACTCGATAAGATCAACTAGAGTTTGAGTATCCAAGAAATATACCTTCATCACTTCGTGCATCAAACTTACCAATATTATCCTTGAAATTGTTGTGAATAAAACTTTTACACCCAAATGGATGGAAGTAACCAATGTTAGGTATCTTACCATTTCACAATTCATAGGGTGTCTTTTTTCAAAATGGGTCTGATTAAGCATCTATTTAACACATGCTTCTGCCTAAAATTTGTGTGGAAGAGAGTGCTCAACGATCATCGTTCTTGACATATCTTGCAATGTCCTGTTCTTTCGTTCCACAACTCCATTTTTTTGAGGCGATCGAGGTGAAGAGAAGTTGTGAGTATATCCTTTCTCATTACAGAACTTTTCAAACAAATTATTCTCGAATTCTCCTCCATAGTCGTTTCTTATAGATGAAATATAATAACCTTTGTCACTTTGAACTTTCTCATAGAAAAACTCAAAATTTTTAAAGTATAATCCTTGTGAGATGAAAACATAACCCAAGTAAAACGAGAATAATCATCAACTATTACAAAAGCATACCTTTTACCTCTGATGCTGGCTATTCTGGTAGGTCCAAATAAGTCCATGTGTAGGAGCTATAGGGGTTTATTTGTGGAAACAATATCCTTGCTAGAAAATGAGTTTCTTGTTTGCTTACCCATTTGACACGTGTCGCAGATGTGATCTTTTGAATAGTCTAGCTTAGGTAACCCAATTACCAACTCATTTTTAGCCAACTTCTCTATCAGTCTCATGCTTGCATGGCCATGTTTATTATGCCAAATCCAGGGATCATCAGTTATTGACGATAGACATATATGTTCTTCATTGTTTTTTACAGAGTCAAGAATGTATACATTCTTTTCTCTGCTTCCTTGTAGTACATTATTTCTAGATTACTCTTTTATCAAGCATCGATTCTTTTGAAAATGGACTTCTAGATTTGAGTCACATAGTTGACTAATACTCAATAGATTGTATTTAAGTCCTGTCACTAGATAAACATTTGATATATCACATGAATTATTAAAATAAATTGTACTAATACCAATTACCGTTCCTTTTGAGTTATAACCAAAACGAATGTTTCCTCCCTTGTATTCAGCAACAGATTTGAATAGATTTTTATCACCAGTCATATGATTTGAACATCCGCTATCCAGGTGCCATTTTCCTTTTGTTTTCTTGTGGTGTTCCTGCAAAACAAGATTATTATGTCCTCTTAGGTACCCAAACCTTTTTGGGTCCTTCAAGGTGAAGGTTATCTGGAGTTCTTTTGGGTCTCCAAACCCATCTAGATGAGTTGTGATTTCAAAACCAGCAGGTATATGACACATGTCCAGACTTCACACAATAATTGCAAGATTTAGGAGTGTATTCTTCTGAAATGGAATCATTACTGCTAGTTGTTGAATCAGTCGACTTATAAGACTGGCTGCAGCTAAAGTAATTTCCATTTGAAGAATTTTTGCTGCTAGAGACCTTTTTAGAGGAAATTTTGGAAGAGTTTGATCTGTTTAGGGAATTCTCAAGACCAATTTTTAATTCGTGAATTTCTTCATAAATGATATCCTTTTCAACTTCACTAACTTCCAGTTTTATTTCCAAATTCCTTTTTTCAATTTGAAGATTTCGAAAGTCAGAAAAAATTCTATTAAGGTCTGTCACACCACGATCTAGCAAGTTTTTTAAATCATTACAACTATTACATACCTTTGTGCTTGATTCTCCAACATCCATGAAGCAAATGTTACCAATTTCTTCATGTTCATTTTCAGAGTTGTCTTCATCACTCCAGCTACTTAGTGCTTTGTTCTGTTGGTTTTCTCTGGAGTACTTTTTTCTTTACTTCTGGACATTCACTGGCTATGTGACCATACTTTCCACGTTCATAACATTTTCCATCATTTCTTGATTGATCAATGATATACTTTCCCTTTCCGAAGTTTCTTCCTCTTTTGTTGTTTTTGTATTTCTTGAAGGAATCCACCACTGATCTGGTAATTAAGGCAATTTCATCTTCTGCTAGTTCTTCTTCTCCTTTGTTTTCCTGATTTGCTTTGAACACCACAGTCCTCTTTTGGATTCTTCTTGGCCTTTTTTGTTAAGATAAGTTTTCTCAAAATATATTAAATCTCCCCTCACCTCATCATAGGTTAGGGTGTTTAAATTCATGCTTTCAAGCGCAACTACTTTGGCGTGCCATTGCGATGGCAAGCTTCGAAGAACTCTTCATATATGTTCGATGGGAGGATATATTTTTCTTGAAGCTTTTAGTTCTCCAATGATCTTACTCAATCAAGCAAACATTCTCTCGATTATTTCTCCTTCCTTCATTTGAAAGGGTTCGTATTCATATACTAACAAGTTGATGATGGTTTCTTTGACTTTATCAATTTCTGCATAGGTAACTCTTAGTTTATCCCACAGCTCTTTGGCAGAGTCATATCAAGATATCTTTTCATATTCCTCACCACTGATAGCATTATATAGAACATTTTTTTCTTTGGAGTTTATTTGAATAATCTCCATTTGCTCATTTGTGTAGCTCTCCAAGCTTGGAATAGTGGATGATTGAATTTCGTATAAAATTTTCGTGATATGAATAGGAATGTCACCAAGCTTGATTGCTCTCCAAACTTTCACATCCTAGGATTATATGAAGGTTTCCATTCTCACTTTCCAATGAGAAAAGTGTTTCCCATTAAAGTAGGGAGGTCTTGTTTGAGATGTTCCTTATTGAAATAGAGCGCCCATGATTCGCTGTGCCATGATCTTTTTCTCCCCAGTTGTTAGACAATTTTTTGTGAGATGAGGCTTTGATACCAATTGAAAGTGCAAGAGTGGAGGGGGGGGGGGGGGGGGGG
>JAJOOR010045037.1:0-10050 GCA_036250505.1 Solanum acaule
GGAAAGCTAACTCAAAGAGCTTTAATTTAATAGGTTGTGGCCCTTCCAGTTCCTTGTGTGCTAAGAGATATTCCCCTTTAAAGTTGACCCTCCAAATCACATTTTTTGCGATTTTCGAATTTTGATACGGTTGCTCTAAAATTCGGGTTAGACCCATTTTCCACTCAATTTGACCCCCTGAATAAGAATATGAAGTCGAATTTCCGAAATCATGCACGGATTTTGAGATATATGGAAATTAAAATTATAGGTGTTTCTGAAGCACATTTTCGGGCATTTTTGGGGTCGTTTCACTCTTGATTTGGGCTATAGTTGGATTATTTGGTAGCAGATTAATTTCATAATCCTCTTTCACGGCTTACCAAAGATCAAGAGCCTCCAAGTAGGTTTCCATCCTCAAAAAGCCCATAGTTGATAATTCTCACCATCAAAAATAGGAAGAGCCATTCGTGAAAAACTATTTTTGGGATCCATTTTTCTACTCACAAGTCCCTCAAGAAGAAGGCTCTAGATACCAATTGTTGGGTTTTTAATAAAGAAATAAAGAAAATAACAGTGAAAGACTTTCAGAAAAAAAATACTGCAGAATTGTCAAAAGGAATTATTTTATTAATAATCCAGAGACTTGATTTATAGATATAATTCCTAACTAAAAATAGAAAAATACATTACTAACTTATCAGTTTAATTCAAATAACAAATTAAAAGAACTAACTCCTAAATATAAGTCAAATAGGTCTCTAATAACATAATTAAAAAACCCTAAAAATAGGTAACTATTTTATTTCTGCAATATCCTGAGACATATTCTCAACAATAAGAAAAATAAAGATGTCAAGAAAAAGAAGAAAAAGAAAAAGCTCCATTTATATAATATTGCCAAATTAAAATTTAATATACAAAGAATGGTTCATTTATTTTGTTCCATATATAAGTCTTAGTATGTTCCATATATATAATATTGCCAAACTAAAATTTAAATTCAAAGAATTGATTCATTTATTTTGTTCCATATATAAGTTTCAGTATGTTTCATATATATAATATTACCAAATTAAAATTTAATATTCAAAGAATGATTCATTTATTTTATTTCATATATATGTCTTAGTATGTTCCATATATAGTCTCCCTATTTATAGAGAATAATAATAAATTATTTAAATGACAAGAGTGTTATAAAATATTATAGTGTGGATGTCCACTACACCAAGAAGTTATTCTCACCCATTATCTCCATAACTTTCTTCCATTAGGAAGATAATCATAATCTCCATAAACATCCACCTTTATAACCATTATTCTTGTAACATTACATCTCTATAACCTCCTCCATTATATTTATGATTAATGTCATATTTATAACCAACCTTTTGTATGCCTCTATATTACACTATAAATAGAGTTATAAGGGTTCATATTGTAACACTTGAAGATTTGGTGTACACTTGAAAGAAAGAAAGTTATCTCATATTGTTCCTCTTGTCTTATATTCTTCTTGTCATCGTCTTTATATTGTTCTTTTGTTCTTAAGTTTTACAACACGTTATCAGCACGATTGTTCTAATATTGAAGGATTCAAGCAAAGTAAATATAAAGAAGGTAAAAAAAAATTGTTTTTATTTTTATCTCAAGAACAAGGTAAATTACTATATAATCTATTTTATATTTTACTTTTGATTATGCATCATTAGTTTTCTTATCATCTCAAAATCATATGAGTCCAGCAAGTTGCTTTTACTTTGAGAAAACTTTTAATTTGATCACTTATATATTTAAAAAGTAAAGTTAGTTTTGTAAGTTAATAATTTGTAAAGAAATTGTTCTTTATGATCTTGTTTTATTAAAAGATAAGTTATTGAGACATTTTCTTGTTGAGTTATTAATATATTATTTGTACTAACAAAGTTTGTTTTGTGGTTATTTTAAAATGGTTAGTCAATTATGTTAATCTTTGTAACAATATTGAGAAGGAATGTTAAAAGATTTTAATTTATTTTAACTTGGGACTTTTATATGATTCCAACATGTTGTTCTAATTAATTGATTTTGTTCATTTTTCTTATGCTTTAAGTCAAATTCAGATTATATTTATGGTTTTCGATAATTATTTTTTTGGTAACATATTTGGTTTATCAAGACATTTATTGAGGGTAAGACGGTGAATACAAGTTTCACCGAACCAAGTGGGTAAGACATCGAGTTAAAGTCTTGGTGCACCATGATAATAAGAAGTTAGGTTCAAGTCTCATTGATTTATGACCAAAGACATCTTTATATGGGTAAGACATTGGATTTAAGTCCTAATGCACTACAGTGATGATATGATGATGACTAACATAAATTTGTATACTTCTGACTGAAAGTCATAAAGTTTGCCCAATTAATTTACTCCATTCTCTTATGTGAATGTGGTAGCAGCGCATAATATGTTTGAAAAATGACAAGTGGTTGATTGTATGAATATGGATGTAGTAAAATGTTAATGGTCTTTTTTGTGGTAATTAAAAGGAAGAACATTATGGGTTCTTAAGATGGTCCTTCAAATGTGAAGGTAATTTTATCCATTAAAGTGGTATGAAACGTTATTGGGCACACTGTTGTTGGTGAAACCCAAATTTGAAAAGTTTTGTAAATCCTCCATCAAAATAAAGGAATACAAAGTGGTAGTACATTTTGTCACAACCCGAGCCTACACCCTGGACGTGGCCGGCACTCGAGAACCATTGTTGGTCCCCAAGTGAACCCTCATCATGGCTGACTACAAGCGGAAGACTATCTCAAGCATACAAAGCTTACAAACTGAATAAAAAATCATGAAACTGGAATACAAAGCTTTAACTCAAATGAAAAACTCTGAATAAAGTAATATCTTCAACTCGCCATGAAATAGGCAACTTAAGTCTTTAAAACATTTAACAAGATAAATGAAATGGACTTCTCAAATTCTACTGTCTATCTATGAAGCCTCTAAATGACAAAGATGAAAGTCGGTACAAGACCCACGACATCCTAACAACTGATATAACTGAAAGTACAAGTGGAACCCTTTGAAAGCAAATAGGCTTACCATAGCTAACTCGAACTGCATGCGGTATCAACAAAACGCCTGTTAATGATCCTGAGTACCTGTATCTGCATCATGAAACGATGCAGGCCAAATGGCTCAGTAAGTGGAATGTACGAGCATATAAGGGTAATTCTGAAGCATAAATATAAGCTTGAACTGGTGGAATAGAAACATACTTGCCTCTTCTCAACTCACTCAACTCAACTCAAAGAAACATAGTTCAACTCAATAATAAGATATTCAACTCAGTGAAATAAGGCTGAACTCAATGATAAGACATTCAACTCAGTGAAATAAGGCTCGACTCAATAATAAAAACTCAACTCTGGGTACTCAACTCTAGATACTCAACACAATATAAAGCAACAATACAGATGTAATATATGGAAATCTTTTAAAACAGTAGAAAACAACTCAATGTATTGAAAAATGCAATAGTAACTCAGTTTGTATATAAGGATACAAGATAAAATCTTCTTGTAAATAAAAATACCAGGTAAACTCTGTGTATATAAGAATACAAAATATCTCTGTGGGAGTTTCTCTAACCGACAACCATCTTTATGAGCTTAAGTGATGGTACAACATTTTTCCTTACGCTGTCAGGACCGTCCTATACCTTAACGGGGTATAGAACATAACTCACTAAGTGGATCCACTAGTCTATGCTAAAAGCATTAAGGAATCATCTAAAAAGTATGACCCTTTTCTACCTATGCTGGTTACATGGTTTATGGGGGCTGTGAGTTGTCTGAACTCTCCATCATTTCGGTGCTCAATACTACTCTCAAAATATACTAGCTCATATGTTTAAAAACATAAATCTTTCTGTGGTTTGAGATTATTACTCAAAAACTAGCTTAAAAGCTCTCTTGGAAATTGGTGTTTCCTCTCTTGAAAATCAGTGTTTTCTCTCTTGTTTAAATGTGAAAACATTTTAACTCTTGGGAATACTTAGTTCCCATATAATCTTTTGAACAAAAGATCTTCACTCTTACTCTTACTTAACTCAATGCTCAAGTCTTTAAAACAAGTTTAGAAAAAATTGTAAAAGACTTCTCAAAATAAGGTTCATGTCGAATTATGGATGTGAATGACTCAATCCATGGTTTTCAATAACCATACATAGAACTCAAAACTCGGAAATCAAGAACTTCAATGATAATACTCATTTCAAGAATGCTTGACTAAGAGGGTTCATGCGGAATTATGGGCATTAGCTACTCAACTCAAGGACTCAAAGATACTTCTCATCTCAAGACTGCTCGACTTATAGGGTTCATGCGGAATTATGGGCATGAACTACTCAACTCAAAGACTTCATGGGTAACGTGAAATAGTCCCATGATTAGGAATATAATCTCAAAAAGGGGTTAGGAATTGAATACTCAAGACTTAGAACTTGAAGATACTACTCCTCTTAAAGATACTCAACTTATAAAGTTCATGTGGAATTAATGGGCATGAATGACTTGACTCAAGGGTCTACATAATGGTATGAAACTCGTGTATACGACTCTTTTCATTCTCATACTTACTTCCTCAAAACATAGCTCAAAGAGGTAGCTGATCTCAAAGGATCCACACTTGTACTCAAAGACTTTCTTGAACTCTACTCTTAACTCTCCCTTGAATGTGAATTATGAATTTAAGAGTTGTGGTTCGTGGTATGATGGATCTTGGTGATAGTGTAGACGCATGAATACATTCTCCTCACTCTCATTGTCACTTACTTGAGTCTTGAAACAAGTTATTAGAAGTTGTAGAAGACTCTTCAAAAAGATTCAAAGGGACTCTCTCCAAATGTTCGAAAGAACTCTCAAGACTTGTCTCTTAACACTACCTTGAATTTGATATAAATTCAAGGTTATGATTCATGTTATGAATGATTTCTAGGTGTTTAGAAGTAGTTTAGAGTGTTTAAAATCAAAGGGGAGTAAAGGTACCCTTTGAAAGAACTCAAACGGACGAAATGATGAAGAACAGGTGGGGGCAAACGACCCTGGCGCACTGAGTGGCGTGGAGAGACAGCCCCTAAACTACAAAGAGTTATTCTTGCCGTACTGACTGGCATGGCGCGCCAACCACCCCTGGTGTATTGGTGGCGCGTCTCCCCAGGCATCGCCCAGAAAACCCGACGACTTTCTTTACTCGTTTTCTCACCCTAGTTCACCTAGATTCGAACGGTTTCTTCCCCAATCACTTGGATTTGATTTCTCAACAGAAGTACACACTAGTATACTCAATACATCTATCAAAACACACTTTCATCTCAAGAAATCATCAAAACCCCAACAAAACAAGATTTAGAATGAAACTTGAAGAACACTTTTCAAGAACTTAAATCTTTCAATCTTTAAGGACGAATTCGAATATGAAAATCATGTTTGGCATGTGGGTGAACGAACCCAACACTATAAAAACTTACATACCTCTTAGGGATCAAACCCATGGCAAAAATCCGCAACAAAACTCAAGAACCTCGATGAACGCCTTGATCCTTTCCTCTTTTCTCTTCTTGAAATCTCAACTAAAATTCTAGGTGTATATTAGGATTATAAAATTGAACCTAATAGGATTAGACCCTTAAAAACTTACTAAAAATGAATTAAATGTGATTTGGTAAGAAAAAGATCAAAATACCCCTCACTATTTTCGAGTAACTTTCCTTAACTGGACAACCTGACTTCGAAAGGACATATCTCACTCATCCGAACTCGAAACTTAGCAAACTCGGTGGTGTTGGAAAAATAATTCAAAAAACTTTCATTTGATATCTTATGGGCTACCTAACTCATCATGTACTGAAGGTTATGGTCATTTGAAGTTGACCCAAAACTTAAAAGAACTTAGGAATGACTTCAATGAATTCTCTCTAGTTCTTTTTGGAACTCAAGATGCTACATCTAGTGATCTTAACACCTAGGAAAATTTCAAATTCCTCGGTAAAACCCTACTCACAATGAAGGATGGTTCAAGTCTAAGCTCAATTTTTTTTTTGGGTGTTACACATTTGGTACATTTGACCTCTTAAAGTGATGTTGAGTGAGTCACATAAATTTAATAATGCCAAAGCATAACAATAAGTTTCTAATAAAAACTTATGGAGCATTACAAATGTTTATGGTCCATTTCTTGAAGAAAATTTGACTTATGTTCATATGGATAAGGACATATTCATGTATGGTTGGATAAATGTCAAATCTCACCTCTACGGGAGGTTTAAGAGATTGAAAAGAAATATTTTAACATAAATGGTCATTTAGTTATATACTTTGAGTACTACACAAATATTGTGGTATGTTAAATTATAGAAGGACAAAAGAAAGAAATAATTCTTTCCTATAAAGATTGTGGCCATGATCAAAATAAATATTATTGTGTGGCAACACAAATTTGTCATTGATTGTCAAGAAATGAGTCTTGCGTGTAATAATTTTAACCATGACAATAATAATTTTCTCCTTGAAGGAGATGGTCACCATAATAATGATGTTGTGAAATTTGTGATAGCAACTTAATTGAGAGTTCCGAAAGGGCTAATTTGTTACTATTCGGAGGAATAAAATTGTTCATAATATTGAGATTGTAGTAAGTCTCTAAAAGAAACTTTTTAAGTTTCGGAGGAATTCAAAAGAAAAGAAAAATTATTATATTGAGACTGTAAATTATTTAAAGATTAAATATCTTCAGATTACTACAATCAAAGCGGGTTATGAATATTTACATAAAGGGTTACCCATCTTTCTCTTGTTTGTTGTATAAAGATATGAGCATGATGAAGGAATCACATGCAAAAGTAAACTAAAAGTTTATTAGAATAAATATTAGTTGGCATAACTGGTTGACCATTCTGGTTCAGATTTGATGCAAAAGAAATTGAGAATTCTCGTGACTATATGTTTGAAGAAATAAAAGATCTTTCAAGAATTCTCTTGTGTTGCTTGTTCTCATGATAAAATGATCATTATACCAGCTAAGGTTGAGATTGTATCCCCTGAAATCATTTAGAACATATAAAAAGGTGAATATGGGCTTGTTCACTTGCCATGTGGACCGCTTACTATTATGATTTAATAGATGCATCTATGGTATGATCACATGTGCATTTGTATCAACTTACAAATTGATTTTTGTAAGGTTGTTTCCTAAAATTGTTAAATTAAGAGCAGAGTTCCAAACTATAAAATATGTTGATAATACTGGTGGGTTTAGCAGAAATTGTTTGCCTCCAATTATAGCTAGACCATTGATTATGAGAACAAATCTCTCAAATAAAATTTGGTATGAGATGAGTTTATTTAACATGTATGCATCAAGCCAACAAGGTTCTCCCATCACAATTTGTTCAGGGTCAGGAAACAAATAATTTCCATCTAAAAATTTGATGTGTGCACATATGATTTTATTGCTCCACCACACACAAAGATGGATCCCCAAATGAGGTTTGGGGTAAATGTTAGATTTCCTAACATTAGGGGGAGATATGCTTAGCAGCTCAAATTATGTGTGGGGTGAATTATCTAGATCCTCGTTAAAAAAAATATGAACTTGAAGTTCAAGAGATAATTCATTTGCAAAATGTTGCAAATAATTTGCCAGATGTATTTGCTGAACCAATATTTTAATTAAGTTACAAATGCTCTAATAAATAGTCCTTGAAGGACATAGTCTATGGTACGCCGAAAGCGTGATGGTCCAATCGATTCCAAACGTAAAACTCCTTGAGGAAGGAGAGGAGCAAATTATCAAAATGGTCATGACAAGGAGGTAAGTGTTTTGAAACAACACTATGACATAACACTTCATAAAACCTTGGCAAAGGTTCAGGTACCTGAAAATGATGAAAAATGAAGAGATCTCGATAAGTTATGTCATATTGGAATCGATATCAAAATGACTGTCGACGGAATCTTTGATATGAAGTAGCACTCAATGCTATAAATGGTTACGAGGATCTTGAATTCAAATATGTCATATAGTGTGGACAGATAAATGATTGACCAAATAAAATGCACTATTCAAATAGATTTTGTTTCACTTAAAAAGTGATGTTTTTGAACTTATAGTTCATAGATCAAAATATATGTCAGTGGGATACAAATGAATCATTGTGCGAAAGTATAACCGTAAGATATAAAGTACCGTTTGTGCCTTGGGGAATAAAAGGTTTTTCACAAAAATCCTGACGTTATTAAATGGAGATATATTCTCCAGTGGTGGATGCAATGAGACTTGTTTTAGTCTCACAATAGATGAAATACTTGAATATGTATAATGAATGTTTATTATGTCTAACTAGACGATGAATGTTATATGAAAATTATTGAAGGATTTAAAAGGTCTTAAAGCAATTTCATTGAGTACCCAATGGTTTTGAGACTGCTTAACACAAAGAAATAATCTTTTTGATCTCATGAAAATGATTTAAAATGCCATGTATTAGTGGAATTTTTGCACTTATAGATTGTTGGTTATGAAAATGCTAGAAGATTATTTGATATACATAATGAAAGTTATGTGAAAGGATTGTCATATTATCATGCAAGTTATGACAAGAAAATAACAAAGCAAGTGACTCAACACATAGAAGAAGTATGATTTTCTTTGAGAAGAAAATATGAGATTCAATTAAATCAAAATGATCAATTTCCAAGTCAGAATGATTTGATTATGTAGATGCAGATTATTTATTTGATCCGTATAAAGCTCGATCGCAAATGGACTATTTATTTACATATGGAGGCACACCATTATCTTGGCATTCAAAGAATCAAACATTACTAAACACTTCTTCAAATCATGCAGATATAATATTGATCTATAAAGTAAGTCACGAGTGTGTTTGGTTGGAATCATGATCTATCATATTCACAAAATATGTGATTTTCTTTTGAAAAGGATATTTACCACCATATACGAAAATGATATATAGCTCAATTGAAGGGAGGATACAAAATATATTTCACCAAAAATCTATCGTTTTCACACATGATCTTCAACAAAATGGTGAGATAAACGTTCAAAGACTCATTCAAGTGATAATCTTATAAACTTATTCACTATGGATTGTCAACATCAATATTTGAGAAGTTGTGATATAAGATTGGAATGCATCGTCTCTGAGATATCAAGTAATGTTTTTATCGGGGAGGGGGGAGGGGGGAGGGGGGCGGAGAAAAATACGCGTTGTACTCTTTTCCTTAACCATGATTTTATCCCAATTGGGTTTTTCTGATAAGCTTTTTAACGAGGCAACATTCAAAGCGTATTAAAAGATTAGTGTACTCTTTTCCTTCACTAGGATTTTTTCCCACAGGGTTTTTTTCTAGTAAGGTTTTAACGGGGCATATTATCTACGGACATCCAAGGGGGAGTGTTATAAAATATTATAGTGTGGATGTCCACTACATCAAGAAGCTAGTCTCACCCATTATCTCCATATATTTCCTCCATTATGAAGATAACCATAACCTCCATAACCTCCACCTTTATAACCGTTATTCTTGTAACATTACATCTCCGTAACCTCCTCCATTATATTTATGATTAATGTCATGTTTATGACCAACATTTTGTATGCCTCTATGTTACACTATAAATAGAGGTATAAGGGTTCATATTGTATACACTTGAAGATTTGGTGTACACTTGAAAGAAAGAAAGTTATCTCATATTGTTCCTCTTGTCTTATATTCTTCTTGTCTTCATCTTTATATTGTTCTTTTGTTCTTAAGTTTTGAGATATTATTTAAAACAACAAAAGAGGGTATTTTAATTTTAATTCATCATAGGTAGAATAAGAAAGTCACTTCTCTAATATTGGCATGGACTGAATTAGAAGGTCACCTCTCTAATATACGTGGATTGGTTCTTACAAAGGAATAAAACATTTATTAATTTAATTAGTTATACATAAAGTGGAGAAATCAAGAAAAAAAATACTAAACGAATGGAGAAAAAAGAAAAACTCTGTTGGA
>JAJOOR010045042.1:0-10926 GCA_036250505.1 Solanum acaule
CCTACTCAATTTGACCCCACGAATAAGAATATGAAGTCGAATTTCCGAAATCATGCATGGATTTTGAGATATATGGAAATTACAATTATAGGTGTTTCTGAAGCACATTTTCGGGCATTTTGAGGTCGTTTCAACGAACATCAGGGGTTTAATTAAGTAATTAAGGGGTACTTGAAGGTGTGACTGAATAATTGTCAATTTTGCTAAATGGGTGATCGGTTATTACTAAAGGTTGCTAAATCTTATCGGGTAGGCTGGACCTTAGATGCAATAGCTTTCTCTCAAACAACAATTACAAATCAAGTGAGTTCTCTCGAACCTCAACAAGCTTAACACTATAAACATCCCAATACCTCACTATATCTACTCTCTCGAGCTAGATAAGTAGAATTGAGCTTAGAATTCACTCTCTCGAGTTGAACCCACAACAACCCAATCACTACAAATGCTGATTTACGACCTTTGTTTTACACCTCTCTTTCTCAAGCAAGCACAAAACACTAAATTAGGAATGAAACAAACATTCCAATTCATCAATTTAACAATAGCTATAAATCAAACCCACTTCAAAACAGCAATAACTTCAATAATCCCTAACACCCACTAACTAAATTAGACAATTAGTCATATGGAGCCATTCATCATAAAAAGTAAGAATTCAATACCTATTACATTCTCTATGGCTGGGTACTGATCTCCAAACCCTTACAATGATTCAATGTAGCTTTAATTCCAAAACTCAATTCAAAATTTATTTCAAAAATTCTTCAAAACTAAATAAGAAAATGTTTTCGTTCAAAGTATGAGTTCTCACAATGTTAGGATACCCTGATCTCTTTTCAAAAATCAATTTGTACTCTTTCAAAATTTGGCCTTAGGGGTAAATCCGTGAGGTAAGTCGTGTATCGCCAACCGGTCAGCGATTCCCCAATTGCCTCTATCCATTCCTTTATTATCTTGAGTTTTCACCTAATTTGTACCGTAACTTTTAGCGGTCTACGTTGGGGTCACCAATGGATTCCGCGATGCGCCATTTCCTCACCTGTATTGCCGTTTTGCTTGCGCCTTCATTGATCGTTCTATAATAATCGGCGGACTAAATCCCCATCGCCAATCCAATTGGCACGTCGCCAATAGGGACTGTCCTTCACCCAATTTCTCTCACCCCAGGAGTAGCCTACTGTAACTTTCAACGGGGGAAGAGGCCACTCGGCGAATCACCGAGTGGATTTGGCAATCTTCAACTTTCTTATTCTTTCATTTCTCTTTTGTTTTCCTAGCTACAAATCAATACATCAGTATTAGTTTAGAGTATAGTAATTGGCATATGAGGGCATTAACCTATGATATTTATGCCCTTAATTAGTCAAAATCTAAGACTAATCAACACCCCCAACTTAAACTTTTGCTTGTCCTCAAGTAAAACTCAAGATCGATCAGCTCAACAAGGATGTCTGCAAATAGTGCTACCAAAGACTCAAGACAAATGCACCCAAGAGGTTCAAATTTCGCATGCAATGTCCAATTGTGCACTCTAAGTTTCAAATTGTGACTAACCATTATCAAATAGACTCAAGCTCAATACTTACCTCAAATGCAAGTTCAAGCTCAACAAAAGCCTTCAAATGCTCTTACAACAGGAATGATTCCATGCTCACACACGATTCAACAACAATTTATAATTTTGGAATCAAATATAACTCTCACACTCACAAGGTTGAACACATATATGATTGTACCCATAGGCTTGCCCTTATTTTCCAATCAACATTATCTTCAGCTCGCTCAAGATCACAAAGGTCTTTCAAGGTTTATAACGGGACTGAGTGCAAGAGTATGCTTATTTTAGTTTAGTGGCTTCGACCTTCATGAAGTATATCCAGAAACTCATTTTTCTCCTTCTCCTTCACATTCAAACATGTTCACAATCCACCCTATTTCTCAACTAAGCATGAATCACTAGACACCATTTATTTTGCTTCTTTCACACATTTTATTTCACAAACTTTTCTCGTTTTCAGTCTTTTTCACCATTTATTTTGTTTCTCTTTTTTTTTGTTTTTTTATGGAGGGGTTCCATCTTTTTCGAACTATGCTTGAAAGGGACATTTTTCACACTTCATGACTTTCCTTCTTTTTCACCACACCCCCAACTTAGGCCTGTGTCCTAAGTTGGATATTTAACAACCCAATACTTTATGAAGGTTATAGGTGATGGGACAAGAGGTCAAAGTTGCTCGAGTTTCTTCCAAAATAAAAGGATAGGCTCAAAAGATGCCAAGTAAGGTTCACACTTCTCACAAAGTAGCCACAAAGAGGTATACTAACATTTTAGGTTCACTCTTAACAAACTGTGCCTAAGATCATTTCAATCGCTTGCTTTAATCAATCAATTGGACTAATAGGGAAAGTTCTAAGCATCTTCAAATACAATGTTCAAAACAACCTCACCACATAGGGCATTTGACGCACTTATCAAACAAGACTCAACAATGAAGTTAGCGTGTAATGATCATCACAAGAGATCGACTCGATCCATCGGCTAGTCACAACGAGAGGCTAGGAGTTCACATATGACCTATGTAACTCAACTTGCCTCATCGTAGCCGAACACTAATATTGTTCAATTGAAAGAACTATTCAAGTTATCAGTATTGCTCAAAACCGACCCTTAAATTTGCAAGAGAACGACTTCACTCAAACACATCCAAATGTGGTATTCCTAATAAGTCCCCACCCCACCAAAAATATCAAACATTGTCCTCAATGTAAAAAGGAACGAACAAGAAATAAAGACAAAGATACAATACCACTGAATGAAAAGAACAGGGTTAGGAGGATTCTTCACTATGTAGCCATTCGGCGAAGTATTGTGGAAGATGTCGAACCATTCGACGCACCGCCTAACTATATGCAGCTCGCCAAAATATCCAGAACATTGGCTCTCCAGTTGAGACCACAGGGAGATTAAAATTGGGTTCGCCGAATAGCATCGGCGCATCACCAAGTGAGCTTAAATCATTGCCAAATTTTCCAGAACACCGGCCCTTTAGGAGAATTCAGGGGGTGGTGGAAGTCGGTCTCGCCGAACCTCTTCGGCACATCGCCAAGTGACCGAGATGCTTCGTCAAATATTCCACAATTGCAGCCCTTCCTTGATCCGAAGAAGGCAAACCAAATCACAACCGTCGTTCCACTCGGCGATTCACCGAAATGGCCATGCCATAGCAGAATCAGCTATACCTGCACATTTTAGCGCATATTATTCAAAAATGACTAAAGCTTGGGTTGCCTCCCAAGAAGCGTCTTAATTAACATCGTGGAACGACATGGAAATGCTTTCAAGCATCTTTCAAAAACACCACTTCGATTACTGAAATCTCATGACATTCCCCAAAATAGAGTTTCAGACGCTGCCCATTTACCATGAATGTTGGACCCTCTTTACCTTCAATTTCAATTGCCCCATTTGTGAATACTCGGGTTACCTTGAAAGGACCAGACCACTTTGACTTAAGTTTACTGGGAATAAGTCTCAACCGAGAATTGAAGAGAAACACAAAATCACCAACTCGGAATTCGCGCTGATGGATTTTAGCGTCATGCCACCTCTTCATTTTCTCCTTATACAGGGTTGAAAATCCATATGCTCTCAACCGAAATTCCTCCAACTCATGGAGTTGGTTTACTCTCCCTTTTGCAGCCTTTTCCCAGTTCATGTTTAGCGTCTTCAATGCCCATAAAGCTTTATGCTCAAGCTCAATTGGCAGGTGACAAGACTTGCCAAACACTAACTGATATGGTGACATACCAATTGGTATTTTAAACGCAGTACGATATGCTCACAGAGCGTCATCCAATTTGCAAGAACAATTAGTCCGATTTGCATTCACCATTTTTGCCAAAATACTCTTAATCTCTCGGTTTGAAACTTCCTCTTCGCCACTTGTTTGTGGATGATATCGTGTTGCAACTTTAAGCTTTACCCCATTTTTTCTTAACAACGAGGCAAATACCCAGTTGTAAAAATGAGATCCTCCATCACTGATGATAGCACGTGGGGTGCCAAATCATGCAAAAATATATCGCTTTAAGAATTGCACCACACTCGTCCCCTCATTGTTGGGCAATGCTACAATTTCCACCCACTTAGAAACGTAATCAACCTCCCCCAAAATATATTTGTTGCCGAAAGAATTCAAAAATCGCCACATGAAATCTATACCCCAAAAATCAAACAACTCCACTTCTAAGATAGGGTTGAGAGGTAATTCATGCTTCCTTGATACCCCTCCTTGTTTTTGGCAAGGTATGCATTGTAGCACAAAGTCATAAGCGTCTCGGTATAGAGATGGCCAGTAGTAGCTACTTTGAAGCACTTTTGTTGTTGTTCGCACTCCACTGTGATGTCCACCAATAGGTGAGGTGTGACACGTATTAAGAATGTCATTGACTTCTTCTTTCTGTACGCATCGACGAATGATATGGTCTACACATTCTCTAAACAGATATGGTTCATCACAGAAGTATTTTTTTACATAAAACAAGAAGCGTTTCTGCCTGTAAGAGTTCAGATTCTTAGGCATAACTTGACACACCACATGACTAGCAAGATCAACATACCAAGGGGTGCTGCTTTGGGTTATCTTCATCACTATTTCATCTACACATTCAGCCACAATGTCCCTTTCTTTGGAATTGATCGTATTGGTTTCTAACCGTGACAAATGATCAGCCACTTGATTTTCACACCCCTTTCGGTCTTTTACTTTAAAATTCATCTCTTGCAACAACAAGACCTACCTAATCAACCTCAGCTTAGCATCATTCTGGGCCATTAAGTACCACAACACTACATGATTAGTGTGAACTATCACTTTAGTGCCCAACAAGTATGCCCTGAACTTTTCAAATGCATATACTACAACTAGTAGTTCTTGTTCAGTAACAGTGTAGTTACGATGTGCTCAATTTAGCAACTTGCTGGCATAATAAATTGGATGAAAGAGTTTGTTGTGATTTTACCCTAGCACGACTCCTAGAGCGGTACCACTTGCATCACAAATCACTTCAAATGGTTTGGACCAATCCGGGCTAATGATCATCGGGGTAGAGATTAGATTTTCTTTCAAAAACTCAAAAGCTTTTGAGAAAGCTTCATCAAAAAGAAACTTCACCTCTTTCTCCAATATCTTACACATTGGGTGTGCAATTTTTGAAAAATCTTTGATGAATCTTCGATAGAACCCAGCATGACCCAAAAAACTCTGAATGCCTTTAATACAGATAGGTGGTGGCAACTTCTCAATAACCTCTATCTTTGCTTTGTCTACCTCCATTCCCTTCTATGACACCTTTTGACCTAGGACTATGCCTTCCTTAACCATGAATTGACATTTTTCCCAATTGAGGACAAATTTAGTTTCTACATACCTTTGAAGGACCTACCCAAGATTATCCAAACATGTCTCCAATGAATCACCTACTACCGAAAAATCATCCATGAATACTTCCATTAAGTCTTCCACCATGTCAGCGAAAATAGAAAGCATACACCGTTGGAATGTCACTGGAGCATTGCACAATCCAAATGGCATCCTCTTGAAGGCAAATGTCCCATAGGGACATGTGAAATTGGTTTTCTCTTGGTCTTCCAGTGCAATAGAGATTTGGTTATACCCGGAGTAGTAATCCTGAAAACAGTATCATCCGCGGCCCATAAGTCTATCAAGCATTTGATCCATAAACGGCATTGGAAAATGATCTTTCTCGGTCCGAAAATTTATCTTCCGATAATCCATGCATACTCTTTAACCAGTAAGCGGCCTCATGGGGACAAGTTCCCCCTTCTCATTCGGGACCACCGTGATGCCTCCTTTCTAGGGTACACAATGTACGGGGCTTACCCATTTGATATCCATAATAGGGTACACCACATCTGCGTTTAGCCATTTAATGATCTCTTTCTTCACCACCCCTTGCATAGGTGGGTTTAATCTTCTTTAATACTCAACACTTGGTTTGCAGTCACTATCCAATTGGATTTTGTGTATGCAAATCACGGGTGGGATACCTACAATATCAGTGATTGTCCATCTTATTGCCTTGATGTAACGTTTCAACACCTCAGGAAGCAATTTCACTTGCCACTCAAGCAAGTCCGCTCCAACGAGAATGGGTAAGGTATTATTCGTCCCCAAGAATGCATACCGAAGATGAGCAGGGAACACTTTCAACTCAAGCTTTGGAGGTTCCACCATCGATGGTTTAGCGGGAGGACTCTCTCGATTTTTTAGATCAATGTCTACCTTCAATGGGCTTCTTGAGTATTCACCTTGTCCCAATAGAGAAGCTGCCACTTCATCATACCTTTGAACTTCAATCTCATCATAATTTGCAAGAACAGTCTCAAGAAGTTCGCTCATACACATCATTTCACTTATACTCGTCACTGCTTCATCAATCACATCAATCGTTGAAATTGCATGGATATCACTAGGTTGCTTCATTGAGTTGCACACATTGAAGATGACCTCTTCTTCGTTTACCTGGATCTTTAACTCACCACTTTCAACATCTACAAGAGCTCTCCGGTTGCTAAAAATGGTCTACCCAAAATAATAGGAACTTGTGCATCAATTTCACAATTGAGAATAACAAAATCAGCCGGAAAGGTAAATCGATCAACCTTCACCAAAATGTCATAGAGTATTCCAACGGGGTGTTTGATCAACTGGTCTACTATAAGAAGCCGCATTGTTGTGGATTTTGGTTCAGCCAGCCCAAGTTGTTTAAAGATTGCATAGGGCATCAAGTTTATACTTGTCCCCAAATCACATAAGCCTTTGGAAAATTGAAGCATATACCAATGGTACATGGGATAGTGAATGCCCCCGGATCCTCTTTCTTTGTAATGACATCGCTAGTCATAATGACACTACAATTATGAGAAAGTTCAATTGTTTTGAAGTCCATGCTTCTCTTCTTAGTGACCAGCTCTTTCATGATTTTTGCGTATCCCGGCATCTCCAATAATGCTTCCACTAAAGGAAGGTTTATAGAAAGTTTCTTGAACACAGATAGGGGTTGCACTATTTTATGGGAAATAGGGGATTTACTTTGGGAAGGGGTTGCACTATTTTTGGAGCTGAAGTAGCCTTTTTTTTTTAGCTTTTTGCAACTCTTCGGTGGGCCTTTGCTTAGGAATCTCTTCCCTCTCTTTGAGAACATCACTTTCTGGTGCTTGAATATGCCTCTCTTCCTCAACGATATCTCTTTATTCTTCATGAGTATTCGTCCCAACATATTTCTTCACATTATCGACTGCTATCTTTCGACTTCAAGTCACAACGGCCAAATCTTTGTCATTATCACCCCTTAAATTTGTTGCACACTCAGCTTCACCCCTTTCAAATACCTTGGGTTCTAATTGTGCTGAAAGTTGGCTCATTTGACCCTCAAGTTGTTTGATTGCATCCGCATGAGAATTTGCCCTATTATTTAATGATGAGAAATCAAGTTTCATCTCATTAAGCATTTCATCAGATTCTTCAACCTTATCTAGGATACGCGACAATAGTTCATCAACTCCTAGGTTACCCGAACTACCCTTAGATCTTGGGCTGTCACTTGATTGCATGTGGTACTCTTCATGACTATCTTCTCTCTTCCAAGGGTCATTTTGTTAAGCCCAATCTTGATTGTATCTTCTCCGCTCTTCTTCTTTATGCGATTTCTAACCTTGATTCCCACCTAACTTTAAATAGCTTGGGTGAGAACCCTCCTTAAGTCTAAAGACTCTTTTTACTTCTTTGGTTTCACCAACTCTTTCTAGCACTTATTTTTGTAACAACTCCATTTAGGACATCATTTTGCTGATATTCTCATCCCTCTCTTTCTCTTTGTCAAATTTCTCTTTTGTCATCCTATAATTTAAGGGAGACATTTGGTCCTCTTTAGTGTACCACGCTCGATTGATCTTTGTCATTTCATCAAGAAGGAATGAGGCTACCTCAAATGGTTGCAATATTATCCCTCCTCGGGCCAAATGGTCGGCTACTCCTTTGTTCACTGAATCTAAACTCCGGTATAAATATTAAAGTATCACAATACCCGAAATACCATGAGTTGGACACTGTAGTAGTAACTTTTGAAATCTCAACCAAGTTTCGTGAATCGGTTCCCGTTCTACTCGTTTGAAGTACTGGATGTTGTCACGCAATTTCACCATTTTTTAGGGTGGAAAGAATCTTATGTATAATGCCTTGGTAAGCTCTTCCCATGACGAAATGGAGTTCCTCGGTAGACCTGCTAACCACTTGGTTGCTTCCCCCATCAAGGAAAAAGGGAACAACCGGAGCCAAACAAATTCTTGTGAAATATTCTTGAGTGAGAACGAACTACATATATCCATAAAGTTCCGAATATGTTCATGGGGATTTTCATGATCCAGCCCTTCAAATAAACCCTTAGCTTGCAAGAGAGGCATCATCGTGTTTGTCACATGGAATGCAGCATGACCCACTACCAGAGGTAGGAGAATAGCACCTACGATCCCCAATTAAACTTCATTGGCGTGAAAGAAATCACCACCATCATCTTGGCAACCAAATTGGTTCA
Organism: Solanum acaule; assembly: GCA_036250505.1. NCBI lineage: Eukaryota > Viridiplantae > Streptophyta > Magnoliopsida > Solanales > Solanaceae > Solanum > Solanum acaule. The sequence continues at coordinate 8,620 of JAJOOR010045042.1, forward strand.
GAGTGCTCTCATTTGCACTCATCTTGTCACATGATCACAAACAACTCACAACATAAGGTAAGTCGATTCAACTACAACACAAAAAGATAACAATTCAAACTTTAATAAGAGAATTCTAAACAAGTTTTTGACACTTTTAATTAAAAATAAATAAATAAGAGAATTCTAAACACCACTCCCTGACAACGGCGCCATTTTGATAACGCTCAACTACACCTCATCAAATAATAGGTGTAGACGATCGCAATCTAGTATAAAACCGGACAAATGATTTAGGGTCGAACCCACAAGGAACGTTACAAGTCCAAATTCAGTTATGAAGTATAAATATGATCTACCTAGCTATAGGAATAGAAATTATCGAATTCAATTAGATAAGTAAACGGATGAGACGAATATCAAGAAGGGGAAAAAGGTATGTCAACTAGAAACTAAAACAATTACGAACAACAGGGGTTTAATCAAGTAATTAAGAAGTACTTTAGGGTGTGACCGAACAATTGTCAATTTCGCTAAATGGGTGATCAGTATTTACTAAAGGTTGTTAAATCTTAGCAGGTAGACTCAACCTTAGATAGAATAGCTTTGTCTCGAACAATTATTAAGAATCAAGTGAGTTCTCTCGAACCTCAACAAGCTTAACACTATAAAAATCCCAATACCTCACTATATCTACTCTCTCGAGCTAGATAGGTAGAATTGAGCTTATAATTCACTCTCTCGAGCTGAACCCACAAAACCCAATCACTACAAACGCTGATTTACAACCTTGGTTTTACACCTCTCTCAAGCAAGCACAAAACACTAAATTAGGAATGAAACAAACATTCCAATTCATCAATTTAACAACAGTTATATATCAAACCCGCTTCAAAACAGCAATAACATCAATAATCCCTAACACCCACCAACTAAATTAGACAATTAGTCACATGGTCACACCCCCAAGAATGAGGGTTTAGCTATTCATCATAAAAATTAAGAATTCAATACCTATTACATTCTCCATGGCTGGGTATTGATCTCTAAACCCTTACAATGATTCAATGTAGCTTTGATTCCAAAACCCAATTCAAAATTTACTTCAAAAATGATTTGAAACTAAACAATAACAGTGTTTTCATTCAAAGTATGAGTTCTCACAATGTTAGGATACCCTGATCCTTTTCAAAAATCAATTTATACTCTTTCAAAATTTGGCCTTCGGGGTAAATCGGTGAGGTAAGTCGTGCGTCGCCAACTCATAGGTGATTCGCCAATCGCCTTTATCCATTGCTTTCGTATCTTGAATTTTTACCTAATTTGTACTGTAACTTTAGGCGGTCTACGTCAGAGTCACCGATGGATTCCACGATGCGCCATTTGCTCACTTGGATCACCATTTTGTTTACGCCTTCATTGATCGTTCCATAATAATTGACGGACTAAATCCCCTTCGCCGACAGGGATTGTCCTTCACCCAATTTCTCTTATCCCAAGAGTAGCCTACTATAACTTTTAGCGGGTGAAGTGGCCACTCGGTGGATCACCTAGTGGATTTGGCGATCTTCAGCTTTGTTGTTCTTTCATTTCTCTTTTGTTTTCCTAGCTACAAATCAATACATCAGCATTAGTTTAGAGCATAATAATTCCAGGAGTTCTATGCAGCATACGGAGAGTTAGTGTCGAAAGGGAAAAAGAAGGAAAGTGTCTTCAAGCCAGCTCACTTCGTGAATGTTTGGGGAAAGAAGGTCAAGTGCAGATGTTTGAATATCAATACGATACTTGGGTGCTCATCAGATTTCATGCATAAATACCCAGGCTTGGTAAAGAAGAAGACTTTGGAAAATCTTAAGGGTTGGCTGGCACACCTCCTCACCAATGTCACCCTTGTAACGACCCGAGAGCACCACCCAGTCGTTACCGGCGTATTAGACCTCTCGAAGGTCTTATACAAGCCCTTAGCATTCATCATAGCATTTATCATAGAAAAATAGTGGAAAATTTAAAACGTTTTCATAATATAACACAAGACTTAAAAAGTCACCTCATTTAAACCATTAATACAAAATCGGAGTACTACGTCTCAAGGTAGCCATCTTAAAACACGACTACAACTCAAGAGGGACACAACCCTCACAATACAAAAGAACTACTATTTAGTACATTGAACTTAAGGAAACTCTTTAACATAAAGGTCCTTGAATCTTTAAGGACACACCCGAACTTAGGAATAGTAAGCCAAGCTCATCACTTCTAGGAAAGGCCCTTTAGCCACCATCACCTACACTTGGTGTAAAAAGATGAAGAAGAATGGTGTTAGTACAA
>JAJOOR010045046.1:0-10324 GCA_036250505.1 Solanum acaule
ACACTATTCAGAAGATGAAGATGAATTGTCTTGTGTTGTTTCATTTTTGGTGTAAACAGGAGTATATGGAAGATCTAGAATCAGTTATGAATGTCTTAGGATCCCTGTAATTTTTGTAATTTTTGTCATAGGATTGAAAATCTTCTGTTATACTCTCTTTAATCTGTAATTAGGAATCTGTAACATGTTGTGGCAGGTTTTGATTTTTTGGAAATAGAAATACAAATGTTACCTTCTCAAAAAAAAAAAAAAGATTGAGTCTTCAGTGTCTACTTGTTTCTTGCTATCTATGCTACTAATTAAGGGGCAGATTTGTTTTTATTGTAATTAATTTATGAAGCCTGCACTATTTTCCAACAATACTCTCATAATCACTCAATTATCAAAAACAGAGAAGATGTTAAAATTGTTATTGCATTTAATAGGTGGTGATTTCCTTGTAGTTCAACTCTCCTTTGACAGCTATGCTCACAGTCAGCATCAGTATCATAAATTTCTCCTCCTATTTTCTATTCCCATATCCTATTTTCCAAAGTTTATATTCATTCCTAGTTGAATTTACCAAGTTTGTAATATGCACGTATGATTATGCCCCCTTAACTAGTTTCTCTAAGATTTAGATTCAAGTTTGCTCAATGAATGGCCTAAGAGATCTTCATGTTAAGTGAGAACAGATGATACTAAGAACAAAGTTTCAAGAAATGCATATAGTTCCATTAATTTTCCAGAAATAGCTTCCTCCTACTCTCTTTTTGCTTCTTTTTGAAGATCTCCAGCATATCCTTAACGCTGAGGAATACAATGTTACCAATTAAAACAAAAAAAATCCAGAAATTTAGAGGTTACTAGCCAGAGTTATGGAATTAAAACCTTTCTGTTTTTTTCTCTTTATTTCCTTTTTTTCTTCTGAGAACAGCACTATGATTCACTGAATAAACAAACCTTTGTAGCATTTTGTTCTTTTCTGCTATAATATGTATCTGCAGTGAGCTCTCTCTCCCTTTTTTCCTGGAAAATGTCATTTTATACTGTAGCTTTTCCTTATTTCTCTTTGGGTTAACATTTGTTTTTAATCTCTTTGTTCACATTTTGCTCAGTTTCCTTATTCTTTTGGGGGTAAATTTACAGGCACGGAAGCTATTACTAGATCCAGCTATTCATGAAGAGTTCACTAGGCTGAAGGTGAGTTATCTGGATTGATTTTAATTTCAAGCTGAAATGTCTGGAGAGGAGATTGATACATTTATCTAGTGGTTCCATACTTTAACTTCATTGTTCTTTCAAGTCTCTTTGATGGTTGGCTTGAATTCTTTATTTAACGGGGAAGCACACTGTTGGTGACATCATTCCAGGTTATCTTTTGAATTGCTCAATGAGCTCAGATGATGCATCCTGTTGCCAACGAATAAAGCATGCTTGGTGTTTAAATTTTTGGATGCTTTTCGCGTGTAGTTTATTTGACTTTTTCATTGTTCCTTCGTGGCCTTGCCGGCTCTGATTGCATTCTTGCTTACATCTTTTCTTATTTTGCATTGCCAGAATTTGGTTGAGGAGAAGGATAAGAAAGTGAAGGAGTTGCATGATAACATTGCTGCTGTCAATTTTACCCCACAAAGCAAAATGGGCAAGATGCTAATGGCTAAATGTAGGACACTGCAGGAGGAAAATGAAGAGATTGGAAACCAGGCTAATGAAGGAAAGGTAGTAAATGATTTTCTTGAGCAGTGAAGTGTGTAAAATATTAAACTCTTTTAGTTCAAAACTGAATTTAGAGATGGAAAGAGTAATCTATTCATAAGTTAGTTGCCTAGCTCATTTCTTTCAGGTTTGTTAAATTATGATGGTTGCTTTAAAGGTGATAAATGTGAGATGTTACAGAAGTTCTGTTTCTTTCTTTACTTGCAGATACATGAATTAACAATGAAACTGGCTTTGCAGAGGTCTCAGAATGCTGAACTCAAAAGTCAATTTGAAGGTTAATGTTCTCCCAAGTTGTTTTACAAATACACCTGTGTTTTCTTTTTGATTGGGCTAGGAACTTTTTGTTTGCTGCTAATATTTTTTCTGATTGGCTGGTCGGTTTGGTCATTCTAGATATGATCAGTGTGATTGATAATATTGGTGAGGATATTTAGCTTTGCCGTAAATGTTGAAACTTTTGGTAATAAATGCATATCCTCTGGTTCATCTGGACTTTACATGAGTAAAGACATAGTCACTCTTAGATATTATTTGCTTTTTGGTAGGGTTTTTTGCTTAAGTAAGCAGTTGACGAGGAATTATACTACATTTTAAATACATATCTTCTCTGTACTCGAAGGAATCAGTTGCGCCTGATCTGTGTGTGGTTACCATATATCTGCATGCATGCCCTTATTCTTGCGACAGTGAAGTCATGCCAGATATAACATGCTTTTACTTAGAATTGAGTTATCATCATCAGTGAAACCTACACCATCCCTTACTGTGAAACTGTTAATTCCTACACTGATTCACCCATTAGCCTGCTCTCTCCAGAGTTCATGATTTGTTTGTAGATCAAAGTAGTTTCTCCTTGTACTATGGCGGATATAGTATCTAACATTTATTTATTTTTTGGGGAAAAAATGGCATAATTAGGAAGTTAGCACCCTCATTGCGTAAGCAATCCATATTTGTGCTAATTTTGTTATAGATCTTTCATTACTTGTGTTCATTTCACCTTTTAGCTCACCGACATTCCTTTATGTTTGACCCAACTTGAATTCTGTTGCTTTGCCATTGTTATCCAGAACTGCAATGATGAGTAGATTGATTCACTCACTTTCTAACAATTTTTATTCCCACTTGCAGGCCTGTGCAAACAGATAGAGGGACTGACGAATGATGTAGAAAGATCAAACGAAATGGTGCTTCACACAGTTCCCATTCTTGTTTAGAGTGAAAGTGGACATTAGGATGACTTTTGATGTTTTAATCGTATTTGTCCTAGGTACTAATCTTGCAAGATAAAATTGAAGAGAAGGATGAAGTGATCAGTAAGCTGAATGAAGAGTTGAATGAGAAAAACACTGTTGTGGAGAAAACCGAATTAACTCCTGATAAAACTGCCAATGATGAGGAAATGACAACTACAGAAGCACAGGCAGAGAACGAGTAGCGCAAGCTTCTGGAGTTGGTCAGCACATTCGAGGCCTTACCTTCATACATGAAGCTACTCTTTTATCCTTGAATGGTACAACAGTAAAGCAAGCAGAAGATAAGCCCGCAGACCTGGAACCAAGAGCTATCAGTTTGTAAAGCAACAAGCACTGCCATATCTTTCTGACTGACGAGCTGTAGACAGTGTTACCGATGTACTTATAACTGCAATTCGTGTTTTTGTTTCCCATTTTCTTGGGTATTACATGGTGTATTTAGTTTCCTATCCATGTCTGCAGCACCAATATAATCTATAGCCTCTTTTGATTCGTAGAACATTTTCTCAACTATGCACTTGCAATTTAGCCGTTGTTTTATCGTGCGGAACTGTAATTTATCTTGTAGAGTGTAGCTAGTCTATATGCAGGTAGCACCTTTCCTTTTATCATTCTATTTGTTTTTGACATTTCTCAAAATGTCAAATTGTCTTACTAACAATGTTTTCTTGATATTTTGGAAGTTCCAAAAATTTAATTCATCATATTAATCAAATTTTGAACTGTGGGTACTGTTTTATTAATGTGATTAAAGCAACTTCATCTAATTCTATTATAATATAGATGTCTCATTTTACTCGAAACAATATTATGACGTATTTTTGTTGTACTTAAAACGTACGTCCCAGAGAGTTCAAATGTTCAAGGAATAATTCCCCATTTTTAAAAGGCATGATTTCGTTCAACCCAAAATCAAAACTGGGACAACTAATATGGGGACAGTTGCTTTCCTAATTGTTTCTCTTACAACTCTTGATATGATATTACAGTGATAACTTGATCTTGTATTGCCCTTTAATCAAATGGTGTAATATAAAATAGGTCAGAAGCAGATATGTGACTGACTAGTAAAAAATGCAATAAAAAGTAAACTAAGCTGACTGAGCAGACGAGTGAAATTAGATTTATTACATTCTATCAGACTGCCAAAAAAGGAGGTACATCGCTTATTTTTTAGAACTGTACATGGACTGCTTTCTTCGCTCATCATTCCAACCCAGCCCAGCAGAACCTTTGTTTCCCGTAGCCTGTAAAGGTTCAATCAACCCCTTGTTGCTGCAGCCAAGTGCTTCCCCCTGTGAAAACACCCAAGCCATCAGGTGACAATACCGTCATTACGTTTCCAAGTTTCACTAAAGTAGTCTCATTCACAGAGGTCCTCATGTAATCGCTATGTGAACTAATCTTTCATTACTACACATCATGAAATTACTCGTTAAAGAGAATCTAAGAATGTCCGAGTATAGATGGGGTGAACGTTTCCTTTTCGATAAAAGATGGATTCTAATAACTTAAAACTATTACAACGACCTAGTAATGAAAGAAGGAAAAAGTTCCCTTCACACCTGAGTGAAAAGATTGAATGGACACCTAGAGATGGGCCACCAATATGGAAGAAAGAATCAGAAGAACAATATTCAGAGTTTTACAAGTCTAGGTAGGTCTCTACTTTTTCTTGAGATCCAAAGATAAGGCATTTTAAGATTACGTAAAACCTCCTCGGTGACACTTGTAGCTAAAACTATAGTTCTTAAAGTCGTGAACGTTTAAACTGTACCTCCTTCCAGCCCATGTTTTCCAACATTCTTCTGGCATAGCTACCAGCTCCAAATGAATTGCTCAAGGATTCGGAAAGAGCTTCCTCTGGACCAGCAGATGTCTCCAAAGGAACAGAATCATCAGAGTTGGGTGAAATTTTTTGCCCTGGACCAACGCCAAACCCACCATGCAATGCTCTTCTTTCTGCAGCTCTGTCCCTGTACAGGTGGTCTCTGTCCTGGAATGGCATAATCACACAACTTAATAGATAGGTAAGAGATTGTAGATCCTTGTGCATGTTCATCTAAATAGGAGAAAGCATCTTTCCAGTAAAATTAAAAAGTTTTCTTAAGAGATGATTCAATTGTTTTTCTACTTACATGGTAGAATTCCCCCAAACCTGAACAAAAGCTCCTCCATTCAGAAGCCCAATAATGGCGTGTTCCCACTTTGTTTCCTCGGTGACTCCAGCTTATAACCTTATGCTGGAGGTGGAGGGTCCTTACCACTAGGCTATCCTTCCATTCTCTTCAATTGATTATTTTATCACTAAAGAGAATGAAATAATCACAGATCCAAACACAGCTCAGCAACTAGCACTACTGTCTAAGATGGTTCAATCTATGCTGTTTGTTTACTGAACTGGCATGCTTTTTTATCTTCATCTTTTAGTTGTGTTTGCCGTCTAATACTTTAATACAATTTGTTACATTTCCCAGTTAGCAAATTTTCTAGTGCAGCTATCAGAAAAGTGTTCCAACTTTTCAAGCTTTAAGTTACTAAATCTGCTAAAGAACTCACCCTAATTGACTGCATATATAAACTTTATCGGTGAGTTTATCCCAAATGACCAATAACCCAGATCATCTCCAAGTATAAAAATTGTATTAGTACTTGAAACATAAAGTGGACGTAGAATACCTTTTCAGGTGCACTGATCTCCGATGGCAGAGATACATCCTCCCCACCAGGAAGTGTTGTGCTTATGGGTTTATATCTTTCAGTGACTGGTGAGCATGTCTGGATTTCTCTGTTGATTGACATTTGCGGAAAGCGCCAATATTTCGTTGGATTGGAAGAATCATAATTTGACAAAGAAGCCAAATATTGTGTGCTAGGATTTCTCAACCTGTACACCTGACCTGTAGTAAGTAAACATTTTGAATGAATGCCAACAAGGATAGAATAAGGATGGCTAATGCAAACTAAAATCTCATACTCAAAAAATGAAAACATCTTCTCATGACAGCCAAATAACAGAATTTGTCTGTCGTTGAGGTTCTACAATCTTCTGATGCAGAGGATTGAACGAAATAAAGAGAGTTATGGATGTTTCAGAAGTAGTTGGAAATCCCTGTCCCTTTAATGTTGCACCTCATTACATCTCTTTTACTGTCTATACACATACTGTAGCTTACATGACTTCATCTCAAGATATGCATGTCTAATCTGACAGTATTCTGAGTAAGGCTGACCATGAATGAATGTGAATGCATACATGCTGATGGCTGAAACATGAAAAGAAAGTATTGGCCATTTAGTTTTGCAGGGCAGTCACCAGGGAGGCATGAGTTTGCTCACATGTAAAAAATAAAGAAGGAAGTTTCTGGCATATGTAATGAAAAGATCACGGATTGAATAGATAGACATAGAAAAGGGAATTACGTGAATTCAGATAAATTTTTTACAGTAAGTCACAACAGTTCACTGAGCATTTTATAAACCTCAACTAAAATGGGACATGTTAACAATAACTGATCTGTGTAAACAAATAGGATGCAGAAGTTCCCCTGTAAATGGAAGTTTGACAATGCAAACCTGATGTAACTCGTACCAGATCAAGATGGACTTCACATACTGGGGCAGTTTTAAGAAGATGGCCACTTGAGGGCATTGATGGATGCAGCTTAGCAGTGGGCTTCACCAGTCGTCCTACCAGCTTGGCCACCCTTCTTTTTCGACCTTTTCTGATCTTTTTAACCATTGACCAGTCCCACAAATCAACAGCCTGAATATGTGACAGAGAATCCTCAACTGGTCGTTCAACTTGACCATACTGGGCTCGCCAGTTCTCTTCCTCCAAACAAATGCCTATTGTGAGGGAACTTCAGTCAATTTTATGCATCCAAAACCATGAAAATGAAGACATTCAACATAAGGTGCATATGTATTTCAGAATAGGAGCCTATTCCATCTTTTTAGTATGAGTTACAGAATAGAGGAATTCATGAGGCAGTCAAAGAAAGATTTTTCTTCAATATAATTCCCACTTTATTTGAACTACCAAAAGAAAATAAGAGAGAGACAACAACAACAACATTCCCAGTGTAGTCCCACTAAGTAGGGTCTGGAAGGGTAGAGTGTAGATAGCAACAACAGAAACTACAAAAATCAATAGACAATATGCTAGATGAAGAGAAAAAGAAAAGGAAGCAACTACAGTACAAGGATTTGTCCCATTTGAACTCCTTATAGTTTGGTGAAATGTCCATATGCTTTCTGCCTTTCTGGTGTCATATCAACATTTTCAACACTAACGTCTTAATGCCAAGTGAGGAAAATTGTATAGAATACAAAATCTATGAATGAAAAGTATCATAATCATTACTAACCATCATCCATGACATCTGCAATTGGATCAGCAGAATCTGTCCAGTCGTCTGGTTTCCAGTCACCTTCCTCAAGTTCATATGTGCTGTCATTCCCTGCACCGTCAAGGTAGAATGACTTGCAATGCTGTAACTCTAATCATATTTTGAGAAAAACAGAAACCTTGAACCAACCAGCTGCTGACAAATGTGTGTGATCCGTGTCATTTATTTCAGGAGCCACTGTTATGTCTGAAGTACTATTGGCAGCTTGAGTGGTATAATTCGCCAGATAAAGTTCAATGAGAGTATCTTCGAGCCTGACAGTAGATGTATTACAGCGTTGGGAAAGAAAAATAACTACAAGAACAAAAATACAAGATAACTAAACACAGTGTTTTACCACTCTGAAGGTGGTGGCGGGTTTTCTGGAAGCTTGCAACTGGTATCCTCCAAGTGCTCTGCTTAGAGTGAAGCAGAAAGAGAAAGTAAGCAACTGTCAAGTGCAAATGACTTCTGAATTATCAAAAAAACGATTATTACACCCAAATATTTCTCTACTGAAAGGATGAAGCAATTTGAAGGACAGCCATTATACTTGGGGTGAGAACATTACTGGTGGTGACAAAGGACTGATAGCAAGAGGGCTCAATAATGAGATAATAAATAATGGCTATTATAAGTGAAGAAATTGCATGAAGATACATCTTACATCCATGATCCAACATTTTTCAGTTTTCACAAGTCAAATAGATCAGCAAACAATGAGCAAAACTGATTCGATAATGACTCACCCAGTTATACTCACAAGAAACTGCTGCAATTCATTCAAATCCAGATGGACATGAAAAGTATTTCACCAACCAGAATATAGGAAACAGAAGAATGGTTCTACGTCTATATATTTTAGATATGGTGTCGGAGCTACCATTAAAGTTATGGGTTCACTAGAACCCAATAGCTTTTGCCAAAGCCATAAAACTTAAAATCCTGGATCCACTTTTGTTTAGATTACTTGACCCATCAAGTTACAACAAAATGTTTCAATCACCCAAAGTTAAAAGGATCAAGTCTGGATAGAACTCTTAAGGGGGAAACAAAATATATTTACTGCAGCAACAACTTCATCACAAACACATACTATCTTCTATAACAATAGACAGGCTGGTAAACTTACTCACCTTCAGCGAACTCAGAAGAAAGTGGTTCCACTGCTTGCGCCACATTTTCACCTGACATACTTATGTCTGCATCTACCTCCTCTTTGTTAGAATCCGCACGCGCAATGCTCTCACAACTATTCATTTCACGACAACCATCCTGACGTACAATAATAAACTAGCTTAACATAAATCAAACCAAAAATCAACTAGGCTAACATTTGAATGATATAAATTTGAAAGCAAAAAAAAAAAAACACTCTACCTGAGAAGACTCCATGGGTACATAAGTACCATTTTCAAATTTGTAATAAAGGCCATCATTACAACTATAGTACCAGCCTGCTTGAGGATCGTGATAAAATCCAGTGCTACAAAAGAGCGATTGATCTCAAATAATTGCTGAAAGAACTCCAAATTTTATGAAACTCAGAGTTTACATAAATTAAAATAAATTCAAGCCCTAATTTCGCGAAAAGAGGAATGGAATTGGAGATTAATATAGAAAATATTGAGGAAGTAAATTAAATTATATATATAAAAAAAAATCGCACCGAGCATGATAGTAAAGCTGAGAAGTTTCATCCCAAACGAACTGATTATCGGATTCGTGCAGTTCCAGTTCTTCTTTCTCGGTTCCCGCCATCACTAAGCTTTGCAGATCAATATGGTGAATTCATTAACTTCAGAATCTACAAAAATTATGGAGTTTCAAGCATTAAAAAGTTTGAATTCTAGTTGTAATAACCACACTTTTGGGGGTTCTGCCATAGGAGCAGCAGCAAAAGGGAATACTGTTTCAGGCCCATAAAAGGTCCATGAAATAATATTTGGACTCATATTTCAGAAATAGCCCAATTTAGCGAGACAGTAAGGGATATCGTTAGGCTATAAAATGAAGTATGGAGGGAGTACTATAGTAGGACCGAAAAGTTATTTAACAGAAAAACATCCCCAAATGGGGAAAATTAGCAATTAAGTCATAATACCTAACATAATTAGTCAAAATAATAACACTTTAAAATATTTATTTAAAATGACAGAATGACAATATTTTTATAAAATAATATGTATTCAGATTTTAGTAATTTAAATTAATTTTACTTATGGAAAGAGTCCTATATTAGACCAAATTATATATCAATAACCGTTTAAAGTGAAAAAAATAAATTAAACCAATACCATTAACCTTTTTTCATCACCATTCAGTTTCTTCCCCAACTTTCACGTTTCTTCCCCACCTTTCACGTTTCAAGTTTATCTATCTATCTTCAAAGTGCTAAATTGTTGTTCATCAAGAAATTTTCTTTATTGTTAAACGAAATCTCTTTATTAATTCAAGCAGATTTCTCGGTTGGCAAGGTAATTTCCATTATCAATTTTGATTTATTTTATTTGATGTTTAAATCACTGATTCTACACATACGGATTTTCAGTCAAATTTTCCAATTTTTATGTGATTTTGTTTACATATTCATCATATATTTATTAATTTCAATTTTTTTTTGTGATTTTCTTTTAATTTTTCAGATTCTAGAAATTCATATATATGTTTGTTTTGTTTGATATTTAATACATTTTAAATTTTGATAATATCGAAATTTGCTTTTAGGGTTTTAGATTATGGGGAAAGCATCTGATTGTCTACAATGACTGATTCAATCAGAATTACTAGAGGTATACCAAATAATATTCAAAATTTTGGGGAATTTCCCTCATTTGATTTGTGTATTACCCAAGGGTTGCATTGTATTTCAATCTCAATTAGTATACCAACATGTTTGTATTTCCTTCTTAATTTGTATTCATCCTAACTGTATGCTAACAATTTTGTATTTTATTGGGTATTCATTCTGTATTT
>JAJOOR010045048.1:0-11058 GCA_036250505.1 Solanum acaule
CCCCCCCCCCCCCCCCCTCCCCAAAAAGAAAATTTAAGTTTGTTTTTAAAAAATATTTTCAACTTCAAATTTTTATTTTTTCACCCCTACCCTCGACACTCCCCTCCCCCACCCCCCACCTCCCAAAAAAAATTTAAGTTAGATTTTAAAAAATATTTTCAATTTTAAAATTTATTTTCTACTCTAGTAAAAATAAAAGATATTTCTCAAAAACATTTTTCATTCATAAATCAAACAATAAAAAAAAATTCCGGAAATTTTTTTCTACTCACCAACCAAACATAAAAAAATAAGTCAAAAATCTACTTGTTTTCCAGGAAAACATTTTCCATGAAAAACATTTTCATTCATACCAAACACACCCTAAACCTTTTACATTTTGATCAACCGAACAAATTTTGGTCAACCGAACAAAACCTTTTACATTACTTAGATCATAGATTTCATGTATTAACAATAATACATCTTATACCAAATAGAGAATATACCTAAAAAATATATCAAACAAAATATTAATAAAAGAACATAAAATTAATATCTACATTATTTGTTTTAGTGCACTATGCCAAACGACCCTTTAGGAACATGCACATATAACTTCTTCGTAGAACTGATATATTTCTTACCCAGTAGTTTATTTAGTAACTTAAGTTTGAAATAATGCCAATTTGTAGCCAGTTTTATATTCAGCCAACGAAATAATATGGGCCAAAATGTTTCTTTATTTTAATTCTACAAAAACTAGAATTAAGTAACTAATTAATAAATAATATATAATGTGTTTATGTTCTTGGAGATCTTAATTCAAACGACGTAGAATCTGTTTCTTATTTTACATAACTGCTTGTATTGTTAATATTAATACTGTAGTACCCTTTTGATATTAATTTATGTGAAATATATTTTTTCAGAGTCAATTCGATTAACTCTTTAATACTAAATTAAAATAGATCAATTTCAAAAACTATAAGAAAGTATACATTTTAAAATGGTTGAAGCTTCTTTAGTACGAAGTCATTTTTGTTAGAGAACGTTTCATTCTCAATGTGGAACTTCCCAACGTAAATTCAAATTTAGTCAAGTCTCAATATAAATATCTACTATCAAATAAAAAAATTAAAAAACATTGTACTATCCGTTAGATCGTTAGAAGGAGACTGTTGTCCAAAACATGTTGCACCGTAAGGCAGAAATATTACATCAGAGTTTTGGATATGAACAATTAGTTGTTGAAGGTTGAGGTTGTTCCTAATAGTCAAAAGCACTTGAATATTGACATGATATATGAATATTCTATCGATTCGTTTTTACTTGTTTATTATATTAAAACAAAAAGTTGCTTATTTTAATAAATTTAGAGATTACTATTTTTCTTCTCTAATTTATTTGTTATTAAGTTATCATTTCTCAAACTTATTTAAAGTAGCAATAGTCAAAAGTAAAATTTCAAAATACAGCAAATACAAGAAGTTTGATAAAATAATATTTTACTAATATTTCTTAAAAAGAGTGCAAACTATAAACAATGGAACGAATGTACTATCTTTAATAATAGGAAAAAGAAAATTTTATGATCATTTCACAAAAAAAAAATTAATCAATTTAAAATAGCATACTTATATTATGTCTCACTACTCACTAGTCTGTCATAATAAAATTAATTATCGTGTGTAATGAAATAAGATGAACAATGAAAGAATAAATTCATAAATTTGCAAATAAATTTTGCTTCTGCGTACGCATTCATGATGTCAATACTGATTGGCTGATAAGTGATAAGTGGAAAAATAAATCTTTGAAACATAATTTGCCTCTGATCCATAATAGTTATCGTGTCTATTAAAAAGTAATTATATTTTTAAAATAGATTAATTTTAATGATTATTTATATTCAGATATAAATTCAGAATTTAAAGATGACGGAGATATCTTCAGAGGAGAATGCATATTAGCCAAACTGGTATCACGCGATACTGACACTTAAGTGTTCATAATTTGAATAAAAATTGATTCAAATTGAAAATTGAATCAAATCAATTTTTATTTGATTTGGTTTGATTTTACATTTATAAAATCGATAATATTTTATTTTATTTTGTTCTAAAAAATCAAAAATATAATCGAATCGATAAATATATATAAAGAAAAAAATATAATTTATTTCCTTGATAAAAACTCAAAAACAGATAGTCAAGTTAAAGGATAAATAAGAGATATTGACTTGAATTTCTCTGCTCCCCTCCAACCCACATATTGTGTCACGTTGTTCATCATTATCCTTCCACACAAGCTGTGTCTTTTTATATTCATCACCTATCCATGATGTTTTAATTAAATAATAATAATAATAATAATAAAATAATAATAATAATAATAATAATAATAATAAATATATATATATATATATATATATATATACATTTTCTTTTACTTATATTCATGGCGGAGTCATTTTAAACAAAGAATGTTCTGATGTATATTCGTTATTTAAAAATTATGTAGTATATAAAGATTAAATATTTGTTACTATGCATGTATATTTAATTTTATATATTCTTAACATAATTTTGAAAAAAAAAATTGTATATTCTTCGCCCGATTTATGACTCTGACACTTGCTTACACTAAAATGTTCATGCACAAAAGAGTAGGGCAGTCAAAGAGGACGTTACTCCTTTCAAATGGGAAAGGAGCAAATCTTCATGCTGGAAACGGCCAACTGCACAATTTAAATTTGAAACGTTTTGATCTCCCCAAAATATGGAAAATAAATTATTTCGTATAAAATTGAATCATGATGGCATGTTTTATATTTATCTTTTGCCTTGAATTTCTTTTCTAAATTCATTTTTTAATTAGTGAACTTGTCTGCGATAGGCACGATTCAGAAAACAATTTATTTTGTAATGGACATATATTAGGATTCAAATTTTAATGTGTGTTATTATTAACACTTCATTTTACATTACTAATTTACTATTATCTAGTTTGTCATCATCTAAAGACTTAAGAGTTTTTTATCGTCCATATAGGTTTAACTTGTCATCATCTAGAGATTTTAAGAAATAAATAAATAGGTTTTTATATGTGCATGTGTATGATAAATTTAAAATATTGTATTATTGTACATCTATTTTTTATAATTTCCACCTTTTTGCACATTTAGTGACTCAAACTTACCATACTAGAGGTGAAAGTGAGAGGTATTTACCATTCGAACAACTTCCTCTCGGCTATCATTATAAATATAATTTATGTATATACTTCTTTTCTTTCAATAGAGAGTTCAATCTTATCATAATTTTAGATATATATATATATAAAAAAAAATCTCTAAAATAATTGAGCAGGTGATATTTTCTCTAAAATAATTGAACGGGCTAGGCATGAGGTGGAGAAGAAGAATTTTTTTCTTTTCCTAACTTGACCAATTTCATAAATATTCTCTTGGTCCTTACTTTCATAATTAAAGGTATAAAATGAAACCTCTACGTCTCTCTTTGTAAGAGTAATCACAATCCATTACTGATTTAAAGAAATTAAGAGGATTCTTAATGAATGTAAGAGAAATGGGGAGTGAGATTAAGAATATAAATGTTGAATTAATTAATTTTGCAATTCTATCATTAGAAGTTAAAAAATGAATCAAGCAATTAATTTTGAAAAGAGAAAAAGATAAGTTCGTTAGGGTAACGCTAAATGGCCAGAAAATTTGGTCAGAAATTTAAAAAAGTTTATGATATCTTTTTAATTTTAAAATAAACTGATCTTTTTTCCATTTTTTAATTAAAAGGTATTAAAGTTAAAAGGATTAAAATGTTTAAAAAAGTAAAATAACATAAGTAAAATATCATTCTGAACAAATTCTGGCCAAATTTTCTAGCCAAAAGGATTTTTCCAGTTCGTTAATACATTTCTAGGGTAATAAATTTCAATAATGGTACAAAAACATGCACATTTCCTTTCATTTTCTCTCATGTCATCTCGAAACTATATCAATTTTGAAGTTATCCTCATTATACGTAATTAATATCGCTAAAATCATGTAAATTTTATATATTTCCTCTGCCCATCTTTACTTATCCACTATACTATTTTGGGATGTCCAACAATAGTTGTCCAGTTTATAAAATGAATTAATAATTTACCATGTTGTATCTATTTTACCATTGCTATTGAATACTATTCATTTTTCAATATTTAAATGACTTATATTTAATAAGAGCGATTTGGTAAAATTACTCCTATCTTTACGGCTTCTTAATTCCTATGTCAAGTTAATAATGGACAACTATTATTGGACAAAAGAAGTATATATTTACACAAGCATGTATGGAAAAAAAAAGAGCTTATACATTGCTTTCCAATTGATCAATTTAATTCTTTCACAATCGATCTTGTCATTCCTTTATTATATTAAGCATGTTGTGATTAGCTATCAAAATTAAATTTGCATTTCTTGAATATTGAAGTGACTTTCTCATGAAAAAGACTTCAGAAAAATGATTGATTAAAAAGTCATGAAAGCAAATATCCGACAAATTCATAATCAAGCATGCATGAAAAAAAACGATCCTTAGGACTTAGAATCATTGAAAAAACTATATCATAAAACAATAAGGAGTTTTTCTCAAATTAATATGAAAGGATCCTGGATAGAGTCCAATTACCTTTAGAAGACCTTGAAAAGCCTAACCAAGAAATATCTTAGACTAAACTTATGTCTTGTGATTTTGAGTTGCAAATGTTTTTTTGCCTTGTAATCAAGGCAGTGAAATTAACACTCAAGTTAGATTCGAACTTAAGTTTCGCGAGTAGATCCTCTAGCAGTCTAGCTTGTGTTGAATATATTGTTGTTTGGAGACGACGGGCACAATCGATTTCTCACAATTTGAATTTGTTTATATCAAAGTAAGGACCCGCTTTGGTCTTACAATCTTGATATATCACACTAGTTGCTTACTTCAGCAACACTCTTTACTTGAGCACACTTGTTTGCTCTCTTGCTTTCTTAGTTACAATTGGTTTGTTTCTTACTTTTTCTTGCTTAGTTGGTTATCAAATGAATCACCTCTATTTATAGGAGGTGATGGAACAATCTAGCTAAACATATTTTTCTACTCTATTCTAGAATATTCCTCCAACTACTTAATTCTAGAACTACCCTATCTAGAACATTTCTAGACTATTCTCTCTAGAATACTCATTCTAGAGATCTTCCTTCAAATCTCTATATCTCCGGAATATTCTAGATTGTTCTTGACTTATCTTAAGTAAACAATTAAGTTGGTGATGATTTCTTAACACTCCCCATCAACACCAACTTAATTTTTCCTTTGCGTCCGTTGTGAGCGATTATTGCTCTGCAAGCATCATGACGTCCATGCCCTTTGAGGATCTCCTCCTTCATCGGATTATTCCGATCCTTACTCTTTGAAGCTTCTTCAAAGGTAGTAGTATCTTTATTGTTAACCACCTCTGCTAATGTTGCATCTATATACTTGGCATTTGAGCATTTCAATCGTGTCTTCCTTTTAAGTTGAGGTTGCAGAGCTTCTTGGACTCTTTCTTGTAATAGTTCTGGAGTTTCATGTACTTTTATTTTCCATGAATTCTTATTTTCTCGTTTTGAAAATATCTCCTATGTATGTGAGTTATATTTTTCACATACCTTTTGTTCATGTTCAGCCTCATTTCTTTGTCTCTTGCTCCAAATTCCTTGAATCTGGCAAGGAGACTTCGTTGTACCACTATGTTGGTGCTTCATCGATTACCATATAAGTTGTCTCGGTTGGCATGACGTAGATTGATTCTAATCTTCTCCCTTCCATGATTGGTGTACTTGTAACTTTTAAGTTTCGATATACGTTTACATCATTTGGCCCAAACAAGACATAGTTACCAGAATATATTAGTTGCGATACATATAATAAGTTCTTCTTCATACCTGGAACATGGTAGACATTTTGAAGTTTCACTTGTCTTGAGCTGTGATGAGGCATGAACACTATCTTGCCAATATGAGTTATTGACATTTTTGAATTATTTGTAGTCACGACTACTCGACCGCCTTTATATTCACTCATGTTAATGAGCTTTTTCTCATCACCGATCATGTGATTGGAACACCCTGAATTAACAATCCAATCATGTTCATAATCAACCAACTTCTCACTTACAGTTGTAAGTGAAATCTCATCTTCTTTATTAGAGTGATAGGTGACAAGCTCCTCTTGTTGGTTAGTTTCTTCAACTGCATAAGAGGTCTCGAAATCCCAAACTTCTTCTTCATCTTTCTGGTTTTGGGAAGAAGTAGCTACATTACCTTCAGTTTTTTTGTACCACAGTCTCTGGCGTAGCGCCCTTTCTTTCCACAATTGTAGTACTTCTCCATTTGCCAGTTGTTGAAGCCTTTCGCCTGCGTGTTTTGTCGTTGAGTTCTTTGATGTTGAATCTTTTGGTCTCCCCCTGGCCGTGAGCTTTTCTATGTTTTTTTTATATAATCTTGTCTTTTGGTGAAGAGCGTCTTATCTTCGTCTTTTATAGTGAGACTTGATAATGGCTTCTCCAAATCTTCTTCATTTGCCAACAGATTTTTCAACTCAGATAAAGTTGGTTCTGTGGCCCACCCTCGTGTGGCTGTAATTATGCCTTTGTACTCCAGCCTTAGACCATGAACAATGATTCTCCTCATTCTTGTCTCTGTGATAGCATTTTCAGGGTCTAATTTTGATATTTCATCAGATAAAGATTTTACCTTTGAGAAGTATTGGTTGATTGCCATATTCCGTAGAGAGATCGACTAAAGCTTATTTTCAAGCCTTTGTAATCTCGCATAATTCTTCTTTGTAAAAATCGTTGCTAATGTGTCCCAAGATTCTTTGGGTGTCTTGACATTCTTGATTCGTTGTAAGAACTCATCCCCGATGGTTACAGTGAGAACAAACATGACCTTTCCAGCTTTGACCTTCCATCTTTTTGCTGCTTCAGCATCTGTTGGTGGTGTGGTGTCTGATCTACCGATGATATCCCATAATTCTTGGTCGAGAAAGTAATATTGCATTCTCGTGCTCCATGATAAGTAGTTGTTTGTGTTGAGCTTCTCAACGCTATTGAGAGTGCTTGCAAATTCCATCATTAATTAGTGCCTAGCGATTTGTAGCCTCCGACGGTAGCTTGTAGGATCTCCTTTGAGTTACTACCTCGCTCTAATACCACTTGTTGAATATATTGTTGTTTGGAGACGACGGGCACAATCGATTTCTCACAATTTGAATTTGCCTATATCAAAGTAAGGACTCGCTTCGGTCTTACAATCTTGATCACACTTGTTGCTTGTTTCAGCAACACTCTTTGCTTGAGCACACTTGTTTGCTCTTTTGCTTTCTTGCTTTCTTATTTACTTTGTTTGTTTCTTACTTTTTCTTGCTTAGTTGGTTATCAAATGAACCACCTCTATTTATAGGAGGTGATGGAACAATCTAGCTAAACATATTTTTCTACTCTATTCTAGAATATTCCTCCAACTACTTAATTCTAGAACTACTCTATCTAGAACATTTCTAGACTATTCTCTCTAGAATACTCATTCTAGAGATCTTCCTTCAATTCTCTATATCTCCGGAATATTCTAGATTGTTCTTGACTTATCTTAAGTAAACAATTAAGTTGGTGATGATTTCTTAACAGCTTGTACCAGCAGCACAATGACACTCATATGCAGGGGCGTAGCTAGAGCTATCCTAGGGTGTCCCTTCGTCGGAAAATACGTTGTATAAATATGTCAAATTCTACATATAAAGGATATATATTTAAAGTTGGACACCCTTGACAAAAGTTATGCCTTTGGCTTAGTGGTAATAGGTGTCCATTTGAGTGAAGGAGTTTTGGGTTTGAGCCCCAAATAGCACAATATTTTATTATTATTATTTTGATAGCCACAAACCATTATTATTGGACACCCTTAATTAAATTTCTGAAGTTCCGCCACTGCTCATATGCTTTTCATGGTGCACTATTAAATATATCCTAATTTATGTCAGTTTTTCAAGATAAAAATACATATATATACATGATTTTTCTAAAATTAATGGGTGTACGTGCTCCCCATCTAGAGAGGTGGATCCAACTTTGCTGGTAAGGCATATTTGATTTTAGGAAAGAAATTAAAGATGAACTCCAAAATAGGGGAACTCGTGTGAATCATGACCTGATACTTTAACCCTAAAATCTAGTTTACCCTAATAGCTAATTAGTAATAGAGAAATTTAAAAACAGCCAAGACTAGAAATATAATTAGGCTCATCACTTATAATTTGTTTAATTACGATTCGTGGTTACATGTTAGAAGGAGGAGAGTGGCGAGCTAGATTGAGAGAGGGAGGAGAGAGGAGGCGAGAGAGATTTGGGAGAGAGACACAATTGATTTGTATATATGATCAATAACTGCATCACAAATACAATTAATACAATAGATTTGTATCAATGAATATAATTGTATCAAAAACTATGTATTCAATTTGTTGACGCAAATCAAGTATATTAACAATTACAATTTGTATTCAAAACAATTTGTATTGATGAATACAATTGTATCAACAAATATAATGTTATCGTTGTTGAAATTCGTAACAAATTGTATTTGTATTCATTTATTGCCTTATCTATTTTTGTATTTATATGTTACCGTGTGTGTTTGTGTTACATTTGAATTTGGATCATTGACTGTTTTTATTTGTATTTATATCATTGATTGTTACCATTTGTATTTGTATCATTGACTTTACAATATGTATCATTGTATGTTACCATGTGTATTTGTATTGTAGAGTGAAAGAGAGAGAGGCAAGGCAAGAGAGAGGAGAGATAAGAGAGGTAGGGCGAGGGAGGAAGGGAGAGAAGGAGAGAGAAATTTGCTATAAAATCCTAACTGTTGTTACTAACCGTAATTCTTTTAAACTATAATGGTGTATAATATAACACCCAACCTCTTTCCATTGAAAAGTTTCTTTTTCATGAAATTCCTTAATAATTAATTAAGACCACTACAAAGACTCATCTTCTCCATAAATCTCCATAAACATTGATTTGGTGTTAATACCTCTGATTTTCTTTCACGTCATCTCGAAGCTATATCAATTTTGAAGTAATTATCCTCATTATAATATCACTAAAATCATGTAAATTTCATTTATATTTACACAAGCATGTATAATAAAAGAAAGGTTATACATTGCTTTCCAATTCAAGTCAATTCTTTCACCATCGTTCTTGTCATTCCTTTATTATATTAAGCAAGTTGTGATTAGTTATCAACTTTCCTCCAAATTAAATTTGCATTTCTTGAATTTTGAAGTGACGTTCTCATGAAAAACACTTGAGACAAATGATGATTTGTGGTTAAGAGGAACTAAAGCTTCAAATTAAAAAGTCATGAAAGAAAATATCCGGCAACTTCATAATCAAGCATTCATGAAGGAAAAAAATGACCCTTAGAAATTAGAATCATTGGGGGAAAAAAATCAATATTTCAAATGATACTCAATAAGATTATTTTCGAACTATTGTGAGGATGTATAAAAAATAATCTTTTATTGTGAGATGTGACAAACATAAAAAGATCAACAACATAATAAATATATTAACATAGAAATAACGTTCACTGATCACTTAAAAACTCGCATTTGATCAATTCAAAATTGATTCTTCTACTCTCTTTTTTTTGTGCTTAAAAAGTTTTTGAATTGTCACGAGGATCATTGGTAGTTATGGCTGTTTTCTGGTAGTGGTGTGACGCAGTAAATGTGTAAAGAGGGAAATCGTGTTATGTTATTGTCTTCACTTTAGGTATATCATTGTATATCAATGTATCTCTCAAGTGTATATTAGATATATATCATACGTATGAATTTGTATTATATACATGACATACATATAATATGTAAGTTATACACACACAAAAGTAACATACGTGGGATTAATCTGCTTCAATCTTGAAATTCGATTTAAATCCTCACAAAATTTGTAACAAATCACTCCAAACTTGAAATATAAGTTCCTCAAAAATCTTCCAAGCTTTTATAACAATACTTGTCAATTTGCAAACCCAAATTTTAGCTTCAAAACTTCATCAATAATGATTGACTCTAGTTTTTCAGGTTTTGTGCTTGAAAAATTTGACAGAGGAGATAAGAAGAAAAGGAGATTCCTTAAATTATTAATTCTATGGGTTTTGTTGGAGGTTTTATATATAATATGAAGATTTTATTATTATTTTTTATATATATAGGGGTCCAATTATTTATATCTCTATAAATCTTCCAATTTCAAAAACCACAAAACATTGAGGAACTTTTCTCAAATAAATATGGAAGGACCCTGGACTGAGCCCAATCAATTGAAAAGCCTAACCAAGAAATATATCTAAAATCAATGTAGGAAAAATTAGCAATTAAGTCATAATAACTAATTTAATTAGTCAAAGTAACAACACTTTAAAATATTTATTTAAAATGGCAGAATGGCAATATTTTGATAAAATAATATGTATTCAGATTTTAGTAGTTTAAATTAATGGCAGAATGACAATATTTTGATAAAATAATATGTATTCAGATTTTAGTATTTTAAATTAACTTTATTTATGGAAAGAGTCCATTGGACCAAAATATACACCAATAGGCGTTTTAAGTTAAAAAAAAAAAAACTAATACCATTAAAGTTTTTTAAACAAAGTTCACGTTTCTTCCCCAAATTTCACTTTCTTCCCCACATATCACGTTGCATGTTTAGCTCTCTTGAAGGTGCTAAATTGTTGTTCATCAAGTAATTTTGTTTATTGTTAAACGAAATCTCTTTATTAATTCAAGAAGATTTCTCGGTTGGCAAGGTAATTTCCATCATCCATTTTGATTTTTTTGATTTGATGTTTAAAGCACATATTATATACCTTACAGATTTCCAGTCGAATTTTCCAATTTTGATGTGATTTTGTTTGAATATTCATAATATATTTATGATTTTCAATTTTTTTCGATTTTTTTTGTGATTTTATTTTAA
>JAJOOR010045057.1:0-10011 GCA_036250505.1 Solanum acaule
TCTTCTTCTTTTTCAAATTCATATTAGTTGTATTTTCATTATCATGATTTGTACTAGTCTTTTTTAACGATGCGACTATTTACTGTAATGATGCTTTTGATTTGTTGCAGAAGTCATGAATCTTGTTACGCGACATTTCTATTTTGCTATGTAATACAAATTTATGGTTAGTTTTGATAGTTTTAAAAACTTATGGGCATAAGTCATATTTCTTAAAAAATTGAAATATATTTTCCAAATACTATGGCCAAACACATGGTGAAATTTCACCCAAATCTTCACCCAAATAATATTTGCCAAATATATTTGGAAATCTATGGCCAAACGCTAGCTAAATGGTGGGACTATACACAATGTTTCCCCAACTCATTATGGAGGTCCTTCTAAAGTTTTTTAGAATTTTTTTTTGGTGTGCTCCAAGGCGCATAATCCATGGGCTAATAGTAATACACACGAAAAATCAAGAAAGTCGCGTAATTCCTAAAAGTTGACTTGTAAATGCAAAAATATTCCTTGATAAAATGGGGGAACTATATGCAATGTTTCCCCAGTTCACTACGACGGTCCTCATAAAATTTTTAAAGAAGTTTCTTTTGGGTGCTCCAAGACAACATATCCATGAGTTAATACACACGAAAATTAAGAATGTCGGGTAATTACTAAAAATTGGCTCGTAAATGCAAAGATATGCATTAAAAATGATGGGACTATACTCAATGCTTTCCCAACTCATTACATAAGTTCTCATAACGTTATTTCAGAATTTTTTTTGAGTGCTCCAAAATTCCAGATCCATGAGCTAATATACACGAAAAACCATGAAAGTCACGTAATTACTAAAAGTTGACTTGTAAATGTGAAAAATGGCATAAAAATGGTGGGACTATATGCAATGCTTCCCTAACTCATTACAAAGATCATCACAAAGTTTTTCAGAAAAATGTTTTGGGTGCTCCAAAGCGCCAGATCCATGAGCTAATACACACGAAAAATCAAAGGTCGCGTAATTCCTAAAAATTGGCTCGTAAATGTAAAAATATGCCTTAAAAAATGGTGGGACTATACACAATGTTTCTTCAACTCATTACGGGATTCTTATAATGTTTTTTCAGAATTATTTTTAGGTGCTTAATGACCCAAAATTCATGAGCTAATACACACGAAAGATAAAAAAAAGTCGCGTAATTCCTGAAAATTGACTCGTGAATCCGAAAATATGCATTAAAAAAGGGTTGGACTATATGCAATGCTTCCCCAAATCATTACGACAGTCCTCATACAGTTTTTTCAAAAAAAAAATTAGGTGCTCCAAAGCGTCAAAAACATGGGCTAATACACACGAAAATCCAAGAAAGTCGCGTAATTCATAAAAGTTGGCTTGTAAATGCGAAAATATACCTTCAAAAAATGGTGAAACTATACGCAATACTTCCCCGACTCATTACAGAGGTCCTCATAAAGTTTTTTCATAAATATTTTTTGGGTGCTCCAAGACGCTAGATCAATGGGCTAATACACATGAAAAATAAAGAAAGTCGCGGAATTACTAAGAGTGTCTCGTAAATTTGAAAATATGCCTTTAAGAAATGGTAGGACTATACACAATGCTTCCCCAACTTATTAAGGAGGTCCTCCCAAAAAAAATTCTGAATTTTTTTTGGGTGATCCAAGTCACCAGATCCATGGGCTAATACACAAGAAAAACTAAGAAAATCGCGTAATTTCTAAAAGTTGGTTCGTAAATGCAAATATATGCCTAAAAAATGGTGCGACTATACACAATGCTTCCCCAACTTATTACGGAGGTCCTCATAATTTTATTTTTTTAAAATTATTTGCTCTAAGGCGCCTGATCCATAGGTTAATACACACGAACAATAAAAAAAATTGTGTAATTTTCAAAAGTTGGCGCGTAAATACAAAAATATGTCTTAAAAAATTGTGGGACTATACGCAATGCTTCCCCAATTCATTACAGAGGTCCCCATAGAGTTTTTTCAGAATTTTTTTTCGGGTGAACTAAGGCGCTAGATCTATGGCCTGATACACATGAAAACTAAAAAAGTCGCGTAATTTCAAAAAGTTGGCTTGTAAATGCGTAAATATGCCTTAAAACGTAGTGAGACTATACATAATATTTCCCCAACTAATTACGGAGGTCCTCATAAAGTTTTTTCAAAAAGTCTTTTTGGATGGTCCTAGGCGCCTGAGCCATTGACTAATACATACGAAAAATCAAGATAGACACGTAATTTCTAAAAATTGGCTCGTAAATACAATAATATGCCTTAAAATGGTGGGACTATACACAATGTTTTCCAAACTCATGACGGAGGTCCTCATAAAGTGTTTTGAAAAAAAAAATTGGGTGCTCCAAGGCGCTAGAAACATGGGCTAACACACACGAAAAACAAAGAAAGTCGCATGATTTCTAAATTGTTGCACGTAAATGCGAAAAATGCCTTAAGAAATGGTGGGACTATACACAATGCTTCCCCAAGTCATTACGAAGGACCTCATAAAGTTTCTTTGGGTGCTCCAAGGCGCAGATTCATGGGCTTATATACACGAAAAAACTAAGAGTCACGTAATTCATACAAGTTGGCTCGTAAATGCAAAAATATGCCTTAAAATTGTGGGACTATACATAATACTTCCCCAACTCATTACAGAAGTCCTCATAATTTTTTTTTCAGAATTTTATTTTAGGTGCTCCAAGGATCTAGATCCATGGGATAATACACAAAACAAACTAAGAAAGTCGTGTAATTCCAAATAGTTGACTTGTAAATGCAAAAATATGCTTTAAAAAATGGTGGGACTATACACAATGTTTTCCCAACTCATCACGGAGGTTCTCATAAAGTTTTTTCAAGATATTTTTTTTTGGGTGCTCCAAGACATCAGATTCATGGGCTAGTACACACGACAACAAAAAAAGTCATGTTATTACTAAAAGTTGGCTAAGAAATTTGAAAATATGCCTTAAAAATTGTGGGACTACGCAATGCTTCCCCAGTTGATTACGAAGACCCTCATAGAGTTCTTTTAGAAATTCTTTTTGGGTGCTCCAAGACTCTAGATCCATGGGCTAATACACACGAAAAATCAAGAAAATCGCGTAATTTCTAAAAGTTGGCTCGTAAATACGAAAATATTCTTTAAAAATAATTGGACTATACAAAATACTTCCCCAACTCATTTCTAAGGTCCTCATAAAGTTTTTTCAAAAATTGGTGCTCTAAGGCGCTAGATCCATGGACTAATGCACACGAAAAATAAAAATATGGTATAATTTCTAAAAATTAACTCGAAAAAGTGAAAAAATATCTTAAAAAGTGTGTGACTGTACGCAATCCGAGAATATAGCTATAGTTTCAATATTAGCCCGCTAATTTGATGTATTGGTGCACAAATGCTCATGTAAAGTGTGAGGGGTTATGAATGGTTTCAGGATAGATAGAGGTAAACCGAAGAAGTATTGGGGATATGTGATTAGACAGGACATGATGCAGTTGCACCATACCAAGGACATGACCTTAGATAGAAGGTTGTGGAAGACAAGAATTAGGTTAGAAGGTTAATATGCAGTACAATATTCTCTTGCATATCATTCCACAACGGTAGCCTTGATATTTCTCCTATAGTTTCTTGTCCTTCGACTCATTTACTTTCTACTTGTCTCTTGTACTTTTGATTATCACACTATTTTGTTGTAGTTATTTTTCCTTTTTAGGAATATATTTCTCTTGGCAATTTCTTATTTATTTGTTGTTGATGTCTTTATAGCAGATAAATTAGGTACCACTTTTGCTATGATTGTTATTACTATGGCTTATTCATGCCACGGGTTAATTGGGTATAGAGGTCATATCTAACAACACGTCATATTTTATTAGCCATTTTTAAAAAAAATATACCAAATTTACTACGTGTCGTCAAATTAAGTCCCACATCGTTTAACTCATTTCCTTTATAACTTGATCTATGCTATAAAACAAATTTCATTGTAACCCATCTTCCCTATCTCTCTCTTTCCCTTAGTTTTTTCTTTTCGTAATTTTAGATCTCATCTTCTTCCTTTTTTCTCAATTTCAGACCCCATCTTCTTTTTTTCTTCTCAATTTCAGATCTCATCTTTTTCCGTTTTTCTCAATTTCAGATCTCATTTTCTTCCCTTTTTTTCAATTTCAGATCTCATCTTCTTCCCTTTTTCTCAATTTCAGATCTCATCCTCTTCCTCTTTTCCTTTTAATTTTCAATCTTCTCTACCTCCATATCTCAAAAAAGTCAAGAAATGAAAAAGATTTCCCAATTTCATTATTTTCCCTCTAACCTATTAATGTTAGTATATTCGATTGCTATCCACTTTCATATCCCCTGAAAAATTCAAGAACCTATAAGGGTTTTTCTATTTCATTGATATTCTCTTTCTTTCCAATTCAATTTCATCTACTTCCATATCCCAAATCAAAAATTTTGATATTCAATTTTCTCAAAAGAAAGAAAAACACTGATGACCCGCAGCAACTCTTCGTAACTATTAGGGTACCGAATCCCATCAGCTCAAAATCCCTATTGTTATTGGCACCACTCAATGATGGTCCCTCCCCCCTACTTAATTTCACTTCTGGAGGATCCATACCGGTGCTGATGAGGTGAGAGTAGAAATTAAAAATGTTGAGGAGGAAATGAAGAATTATTTTTCGATATATTCTTCATTTCCTTCTCAACATTTTTAATTTCTACTCTCACCTCATCAGCACCGGTATGGATCCTCCAGAAGTGAAATTAAGTAGGGGGGAGGGACCATCATTGAGTGGTGCCAATAACAATAGGGATTTTGAGCTGATGGGATTCGGTACCCTAACAGTTATGAAGAGTTCCTGCGTTGCTATCAAGGATAAAATTCCTCCCTTATAATTGAACTGTGATGCCACTAAGAGAAGTACTTTAAATATATGTCTATGTGCATTTATGTGTGGCACGTTGCTCGACTTTCAAGGTAGGTTATTGCTTACTTTTCTCAAACTCAACTCGGGTATTTTATCACTTTTGAGGGGTTGATTTGTCAAGATTTTATTGAAAGCAATATGTTTATAGCGGTGTAATGTGGTCTAAGGGCTTGACTTGAAAGTAAATTTATAGAATCGACGAAAGTCTTGGTTCGAGTCCAGGTAGGGTATATGGACCTCACGAGTCCCTCATGGGTCCCACCTCACAACATTTTCTGTGGAGTGTATGTTAGTAGGGTCATTAGCATTGCATTTTATTGCGTTGCATTTTTATTATTCTTTTGCTTTGCGTTGCTTCTTATTGACTATCTTATATTGAACTACAGGGACATTTTCTGAGTGCAGAGTTTATAACATCCCTTTATACGTTATAGTTATTAACTCTGGCTTGGTAGGCCTATGATGCCTACGGAGTACGCATGATTTTGTACTCATACTACTTCCGCTGCCTCTTTTTGAGGAAGATTCCGGTGCTAATGGACTTCTTTTTACACTGCATCTTTCCGGTGAAGGACGCACAACACAAGATTATGTATGTGGACTGGCTCCGCGGATTAGAAAATTGGAGGAAAGAGATTAAGAGATGAATGCACTTGTGTTGGAGGGCAATTCTGAACATTAAATTTTCCATAGACTTGTATTAAGAAATTTTTAGTGTATGGTATGAAATCTTTGCAGTGGAGTTTAAACCTAACTTCACTAGATTTGTATTAAATTTTGCAATTGTGTTTAGCAATAAAGATGAACCTTTTTTTTAATCTCCCTTTCAAGTCCATATTATGCATTTTATACATAGCTTATTAGATGGATGAATCTAGGACATGAACTCCTAAAAGGGGCTTCCTCTGTGCTAGTCCGGGGAAGGGTCTTTTATACATAGCTTATTCTGCTATATTTGCATTAGCCTGAGCTTTTTGGAACTAGGAAATGGTCACTTAGTCATGTGATATTCCAAGAGCACTCATTCATAAACCAGTTACTGGTACAAATAACATAAAGAAATGTAACCAACGTTTATTGGAGCCAAATGCAGATGGACAGACAGACATATAACACTTACTAAAAGCTGCACTGTTTATTATAAACCTCAGCAAACCTACATGATAACATAAGGTCTGGTATAAAACTTACCATCCCAGAACCAATGAGGTACTGGATTGTCTTTTCAATATGCTTCATATCAATTCTTACAGAAAGATAAAGATATTTATTAAGAAGATCACCATGCCTATTTTCCTCTGCTGTCCATGGCCTAGGTCAAATAACTCAGGGAGTGAGGCTGGACACCAGGTAGGAGAACACAAAAAAGACCAGCCACTACTATTCACTAATCCAATTACAATATATGTATGCTGAAAGCAGATACATCAGATATGTTAATTCGGAAATAGATAGATGTATCTAATTCAGGTCACTATGTATCATATACATGTATGCTACTTAGTATTCTACAAGACTGTTAGCTTTGAACAGATGCACGGATGGATCAAACAGATTTTAATATAATATCTCACCATTTCAACATTGCCCCAGCAAAAATGTGAAATCAATCCTTTGTAGTGAAGACTTTGACAGCAGAATGGTTGTTGATTTCTATTTGTAGTGGTCGTCCTTATCCCTTCTGAAAGAATTCTAATGTAAATATCAAAAGAGTGTTTTATGTCAAAAATAGGAGTTCAACACGACCATACTGACATCTTCACAGAAGCTATCGTCGCACTGTAGTTGTGACATGACCAAATGTCAGAATCTTAAGTATAGCAGCATCATACTATTCCAAATTCCTCACTAGAGAAATTATCATCTTTTTGCCAATCGCTTCACCACTGTCTTCCTCTTCACTCTTAACAACAGGTGTAGAGTGTGGCAAATCCCTTAATGAATTCGTCCCTGGCCTTGTCATCCAATCAAACAAAGTATCATGTCCATGAAAAAAAATTAGAATGTCACGGTTCGTCTTAGCAGATATATCAGATTGTACCACTGGTGCATTGAATTGCACCAAAGCAGTAGTAACACCATTATAAAGACACATCAATGAATTCTCTATAAACTCTCCCAGTAGTTTGTAACTTGCAAAAGAAGTGTTGACAGCACCATAGCTTTTAACATCAATTTCAACTCCACCGACACCCCCCCAATCATACAACTTTGCAGTGTAACCAATTTAAAGGTTCATTAGCAATCAATGCACCACCTATATCATCCTGCACAGTGTCCAGCCAATTGTGCACAGGACTACAAAAGGAACCATCTATAGTATGACATCAGATTCCAAATGGAAATATGTCCATGTCCCATGTGACAGCAAACATAAGTGCCAAGTTTATTGCAAACGTTCGAAGTGATACCAATTTGCACAGAGAGTACTTGCCCAATAGGAAACTTCACACCTGGGCGTTCAAATAGTACTGTTACAGCACCCTCCTCTATAGATTTTCCATCTCCAAGAGTAGAGTCTATTGCATAGATCGTGACATAATCAAGATAAGGACCAGGATCAAAGACAATATACGACGAAGTCACCCTTGCTTTATGGACTAGAACAAACATAACAAACAAGAGCCTAACAGCTCAAGTATATGGTGACTGCTTGGAGGACTTACAACAATTTACCTGGACTACTTCCTCCATTTTCTCCTCACTAACACACCCTCTTGAGTTAGACGACAAGAAACAAGGAAAATTGTACTCCTGCACAGTATCAACCCGATTGCATTTGTGTAAGCTAAAGTCAAGGTAAGGCGACACTCTAGTTTGTTTACCCCCACACATTTCTTCAAGAGAATTATGCAAACAAGGAAGTGTGATCCCATTAGACACCATCAAATGGATATTCGATTGCAGCAATTTGCATTCTGACATTCAACATTACAGTACCTTGGCTAGAAAAAGGAACCAGAAAAACCCGATGTATCCCGTTTAGGACATTTGTCAAACAAAGCTACATTATCTCGTGGGTTGTCCTCCTCCTCAGTATTAGATTCTTTCGTATCATCTAACATCACAGTAGGCACCTTCGTATTCAAGCTGACATCTACACAGAAGTTATTGTCGCACTGTAGTTGCAAAGTTTCACCCTCGTGGACAATAGTGTTAAAGATCATGAATTTCAAAGCTCACTTTTGTGTGTGACATTTCATCGAATGCCTTATTTTCAGCATTGTAAAAAGGTCCCGATACCAAATTCGCTCCCTCTACTGACTTTGCATTCCCAGTATGAGGTGAGTCTCTGTCTTCAAGAGCTTCAGTCTTAGTATTACTTCGAGTAATCAATGCCAAGGAATCCACATGTTAATAAGTCTCTGGCAATTTATAAAGCACAAGGTCCGCCTTTGAGTTACCAGTTTCATAGGAAAAATCAAGGGCAGATGATGACGGAAAATGACTGGGAGACACCACAGCTGATTGTGAAACTATAGGGACATAATTAACGCAGTCAAAAATGAACTTATGATGAATTAGCTAGATGCCCCACTACATTGTTGTTGGTTTGTTATTGAAACCACTGAGCAAATTTACCCTTGAAATGCTTCCAATAAAAAAATAGCTTATTGTGAAATAAGCTTCACCATTAAGGTAGAATGAAGAAAGGGGAAAACAATCATTCTCGTCGAAGCCAAGATTTGTGAAGTACAACTCGGCCTAAAAATCCAGCTCTCTGGGTTGCCGTCGCCGCTGAATCAAGGTAGAAACATCGCCATTGTTGGAGACCGATGGATTAAAGCACCAATGTAACAAAACTGAATTCTCAACACAAATACTCAAGTATTATATAGTCACTGATAGCAAAATTACAACGGCAACACTTAAACTATTGACTTACAATAGAAAATTTGAAATAACAACTAAGGATATAGATAAGAATAAGGATGAGAAACTTAGATCTAGAAGAAGATTAGAGGAACAAAGATTTTCTTCATAACAAGCATAACCCCCTTCTTTCAGACCACTTCTCCCTTTTAACCAGATGCTAATTGGGTCTGATTCCCAAATAAAATGCTCCAACATTTTACTCGGCCCAATCTTTTTCACCACTTCTAACTCATAGGCCCTTACTAAGTTAGCTTGGTTCACAACAAATTGTGTTTAGGCCATAGGGAAAAACATAGTTACTAGCAATAAAGATGAAGCTTTTGGTACCTTCTTTTTTTAAATCTCCCTTTAAAGTAAAGATAATGCATTTTATATATGACTTATTAGATGGGTGTATCTAGGATATAAACTCTTTAAGGACAGGCAGTGCACTAAGCTCTCGCTATGCGTGAGGTCTGGGGAAGGGTCAGAAGGGTCTATTATACATAAATTATCCTACTATATTTGCACTTAGGCCAGCGCTATTTGGAACTAGGAAAGGGTCACAAAGTCATTTACAATTTGAATAAAGAAGAAGAAAGTTTAGGATTTCTTGGACTCCAGGAAAACAAAATTCAAGGTGTAAGTACAAAACAAAAAAAGCAGTTCAGAAGAGGCTAAAATTGCTGAGATTTGGTCCCCTCAGGGATGGAACCTCACTTTCAGGAGAAATCTAAATGATTGGGAAGTGGATAGAATTGCTGAACTGCTACTCAAATTGGGTGAATTCACGGGCCTTACTGCAAAAGCAGATGGTATAAGATGGAAACATGACTCTGATGGTAAGCTCTCTGTGCGTAGACTGTATAAGAGAGAGGTCATGACTCACTCTGGGGGAATTCTTGGTCCATGGAAACAAATATGGAAGGGCAACACCCCAACCAAGGAGAAATGCTTCACAAGAAGGGCATGTCTCACTCAGGAAAAACCCAAGAAAAGAGGCTTCCAGATTGTCTCCAGATGTTTTTTTTTGTCATGAGAAGGAAGAAACTAACAGCCACTTATTTCCACTTATTCCTACACTGTAGAGTTACTGTCCAGGTGTAGCGCATGGTTCTTAGCATTTCTCAAGAGCCCTGGGTGATGCCAGAACATACTGCTGATCTTTTGAGTTGCTGGATGAGGAGGGGGGGGGGGGGGG
>JAJOOR010045062.1:0-10675 GCA_036250505.1 Solanum acaule
GTAAGGGAATGTGATATTCCAAAGACAGCTTTCAGAACCAGATACGGTCATTATGAGTTTTTGGTCATGTCTTTTGGTTTGACCAATGCACCGGCAACTTTCATGGACCTTATGAATAGAGTCTTCAAACCTTATTTAGATATGTTTGTTATTGTCTTTATTGATGATATACTAATCTATTCAAGGAATGAAGAAGATCATGCTAGCCATCTCAGAATAGTTCTTCAGACCTTGAAAGATAAGAAGTTTTATGCCAAGTTCTCTAAGTGTGAGTTTTGGCTTAAGTCTGTGGCGTTCCTAGGCCACATTGTGTCCGGTGATAGAATTAAGGTTGATACTCAGAAAATTGAAGCAGTGCAGAATTGGCCTAGACCCATATCTCCAACTGAAATTAGGAGTTTCTTGGGATTAGCTGGCTATTATAAAAGGTTTGTAGAGGGGTTCATATCTATTGCATCTCCTTTGACCAAGTTGACCCAGAAGGCAGTGAAATTTCAATGGTCTGAAGCTTGTGAGAAGAGCTTTCAGGAATTGAAAAAGAGGTTGATTTCTGCTCCAGTTTTGACTTTAATAGAAGGTACTCAAGGTTTTGTTGTGTATTATGATGCATCTAGAGTTGGTTTGGGTTGTGTCTTAATGCAGAATGGCAAGGTTATAGCTTATGCCTCCAGATAGTTGAAAGTTCATGAGAAGAACTACCCAACCCATGACTTAGAGTTAGCTGTTGTAGTGTTCGCTTTGAAGATATGGCGTCATTGTTGTATGATGTTCATGTGGGTGTGTTCATCGATCTCAAGAGACTACAATATGTGTTCACTTAGAATGATCTTAATCTTAGACAGAGAGAGAGTGGTTAAAGTACTCAAAGATGATGACATGAGTTTTCTTTATCACCCTGGTAAGGTTAATGTTGTTGCTGAATCCTTGAGCAGGTTATCTATAGGTAGTACCAACCATGTTGAGGAAGAACAGAGAGAATTAGCAAGAAATGTGCATAGACTTACACTCCTGGGAGTTAGTCTTATGGATTCCACAAGGAGGAATAGTGATGATGAATGGGCCTGACCCATCATTAGTGCCAGAAGTAAAAGGTGAGAAAGACCCAGACCCTATCTTGCTTAAATTCAAGCAAAATGTTCATAAGCAGTGATGGCTTTTGAACAAGGGGGAGATGGTGTTTTGAGGTATCAAGGTGGATTGTGGGATTTGGTTTCAAGGATAATTGAGATGATTACCTATCTTACATGGAGTTGCTTACAACGATAGTTACCATTCTAGCATCCTTATGGCTCATTATGAAACTCTTTATGGGAGGAGATGTACGTCTCCTTTTGGATGGTTTGAAGTTAGTGAAGCAGGGATGATAGATCTAGAGTTAGTTCATCAAGCTATGGAGAAAGTGAAAGTGATTTAAGAAAGGTTGAAAATGGCACAGAGTCGTCAAAAATCCTACACTGATGTTAGGAAAAAGGCGTTAGAGTTCGAAGTAGATAATTGGGTATGTTTGAAAGTTTCACCCATGAAGGGAGTTATGAGGAATTTCCTGTTCAGATTTTAGATCACCAAGTTCGTAGGTTGATAACGAAAGATGTAGCATCAGTCAAAGATCTTGGAGGAACCAATTTGTTGAGGAAGCTACATGGGAAGCCGAATAGGACATAAAGAAGAGATATCCACATCTCTTTGATTTCGGAGGAAATACAGATCAAGGTACTAATTTCCTTCTTAGTGCTCTTTAAATTATAGTGAGCATGTTGTTGTTGTTTGCATGGTGTCTTGTTGGGTGTTTGAGGGATTTTGTGCTTCTAAGTGTTTGGGGCTTTAACCCTTGTGGTTTAGAAGGTTTAGAGTTGGAGACAAGAAGGAGAAAAGTCGAGTTTTCGGGGAGAAAGGGTGGCGCGTCGCGCCTTGCAGAGCGCCCCAAGAAGTGTTCTGAACTTCTCCCCTTGGAGCACCGCGCCTTGCAGAGCGCCAGCAGGGCCCTTCTGAGCTTCAAGGGGTGTCACTCCGCGCCTTGCAGAGCGCCAAGGACACCAAGTTCCCCTATTCTTTTCATACTTTCTCATGCATGTTCCTTGGTATTATACCTATGTTTCCAAGTTGTTTCCAACACTTCAAGGTACGTCTAAACGTCAAGAACTCATCCATAATCATGTGATCATATACCTTGAATCCATAATCCAATTTAAGGCAAGTTAGTATCAAGTCAAAGAGAAGTTAGAGTCAAGTCAAGCAAAGTTAAGAAGTAAGTTCAAGTTTCAAGTCGAGTAAAGGGTATAGAGTTTCAAGTTAAGTAAAGAGTCTCAAGTTCCAAGTTAAGTATAGAGTTCAAGTTAAGTAAAGAGTATACAGTTTCAAGTTAAGCCAAGAGTCAACAGTTGAGTTCATTTCTCAAAAGTTACTAGGGAACTAAGTATTCCCAAAGAAGTTTATAAATGTTTTCACATTTAAGATGAGAGGAAACTGATTTCCAAAAGAGTTTTGAGAAGTTTGAGTACTATCTCTTTTTGAGAAAAGATGAGTTTTGCGAAAGAGTTTCTAAAATATGTTAGTATGACAAATCGAGTATGTCATCAATGTTTAAACAGTATGATCTCTAGATATACCATCAATGTTTAAGCAGTATGAATATCCCGAGTCATCAATGATTATATTAAAAATATGGTTTTGAGATGTTCTTTTTAGAAAGAGTTTTCAAGAGCCTTTGGGCTAAGTTTTGAGTAATTATCTAAACTAAAGAAAGATGTGTTTAAAGCACTTGAGCCAAAGTATTTTTGGGAGTAGTATTGAGCACCGAATTGGGGACGCGAGTTCATATTAACTCAACTCTGCATAAGAACCATGCGCCAACATGGGATTTCTCGGGTCATACTTTTTAGATGATTCCTAAAATTAAGCTAGTGGATCCACTTAGTAAAGTTAGCTTCCTATATTACGGCAAGGTATAGGATAGTCCTTGGGCAACGTGAGGTAAAACGTTGTATCACCACTTAGTTTCATAGTGGTGGTTTGTCGGTTAGAGAAACTCCCACAATAGAAATTGCATGTTTCCTCGAGGGGTTCTACTTAGTATGGATGGGGGTATGGGACTTCATTCATGCATTGCACAAGTAGACTTTGAGAGGAAGCATGGTATTTTCATGTTATTATAAATATGATTTTTACGTTATGTTTTAAATAGTTTTGCAAGCTTTATATATATTGCATGTGTCTTGTTGCTTTATATTGAGTTTAGTTATTCATGAGTTGAATAGAGCCAAGGTAAGTTCTCTTTTGTACTCCTTTTAAGCTTAAGTTGTGGTTTAGCTTTCCAACTCGCATACTCGTACATTCCATGTACTGATGCCAGTTGACCTGCATCTTATTATAATGCAGACGTAGGTACCCAGGATCAGCTTTCGGCACGTCGTTGATCCAGTTGAGCACTCCAGAGTCAGTGGTGAGCCTCCTTGCTTTCTGGAGGACTCGGTTATTTTGTTCTCTTAGCTTTGTTTTATTAGGATGTTGCGGGGTCTGTCCCAACATCCATCTCAGTATTTTATAGGCTTCATAGACAGACAGTCAGTCAGTTAGTTTTGAGTCTTTCATCTGTGTATATATATATAATATTCTATTTTGAGACTCGAGTTGCCTTTTTGGCCAGATGTTATCAGTTGGTTGTTTTATAGCCTTCCTTTGCATTGAGTTATGCTGTTGAGTTAAGTTTCCGCTGAGTTAAGAAAGCTAGGCCAAGGGTTCGCTTGGGGCCAGCAAAGGTCTCCGAGTGCCGGTTCTACCCAGGGTGTAGGCTCGGGGCATGACACTTTCCCTCTTATCTAATCGACTTAACTAGGGCCACTTAATCCAACTAATCAACTCTACTAATAGTGACCATTACTAACCAACTAATTTAAGTTATTTCAATATTCCCCGTCAAGCTAGAGAATGGAAAATATCAAGAACTCACAACTTAGATAGTAAGAAATTGTGTTGTGTCACTCCCAATCATTTCGTCAACAAGTTTGCAGGTTGAAACTTAGTAGGCACATGAACTGTGTGTATAAGGCCTTCCTTAAGCTTTTCCCTAACAAAATAACAGTCGATCTCGATGATCTCCATAGTTCATGAAATATAACATTTGCAGTAATCTGCATAGCTACTTTCCTATCACTGTAAAACTGTGTAAGAGTTATTACTTCCATAGACAAGTCCTTTAGCAATCCAACCATGACTTCAACAACTACAACAACCATGCTGCGATATTGTGCTTCTGTTGAGCTGCGACTTATTGTTTGCTGCTTCTTGAACTTCTAAGAAATAAGTGAAGTCCCTAACTACAAAACAAAACCCATGATAGGTCTTAGCTTCTTGTATGTATTAGGACAAGCAGTCCAATCCGAATCACAATTGTAACACCTCAGAAACCTAACAGACTGAATAACAGTAAATTGGGTGAACCACAGAGGGGGTCACAGACCGTGAAAGGAACCACGGTCCGTCGACCTGCTCGTGGTTCACACCCAGCCAGTATGGTGAACCACGGTGCCCTCCGCGGGCCGTGGAATGGCTCATAAAAGTGAGGTAGAGCCATCAAGGCTCAAGTGTTGGACCACGAGGTCCTCCAAGGCCCGTGGTCCTAATGACGGGCTGTGGATGGGTCCATCATCCTAACCCAGTAGACCCCAAGACACTGTGAGGAACCACGGTGGCCTTCACGGCCCGAGGTCCTTCACACGATCTGTGAAGTGGACCGTTGAGGCCTACCAAACCTGAAGGCAGGGCAGGGCCACGACCACGACCCAATCTACGGGCCGTGGTCCTAGTGACGGTCCATTAGTCCCCTCGCGGTCAGCCCTCGCCGGCTTTTAAGTCGGGGTCATTTTGGTCTTTTCCCTATGCATTGGACATTTAAACTTCGTTATTTAACACCTAAACTATGTCGTTCTACTCAATTTAAGCCTAATATTCTAGTCAGACATTACCCAAAACCCTCATTCACCAAAAGTTAGAACGAAAAAAAGAGAAAGAGGCGCCATTTTGTTTCAAGAACAATCAACAGTGTTCTTCAGAGTTCAACCCCAAAATCCAAAGGATTTCTCAGTAGATTTTGTCACCAGGTATGTGGGATTTCACTAGTGGGTTCCTTTCACCCATTAGGTCCCTAGAATTCAGTTAGTTCTTCAGATTCTCATAAACTGTTCAGACTTAGGGTTTCTAGATTTTCAAGTATTATTGTGATTATTGTTCCCTTTGTCTAAATAACTTGTTTCTTAATAATCTAGTATAATTCAACGCATAGTACTCAGAACCATATTTTTTGTAGATTCTCTTAGTTCATGAATTACACTTGATAGGTCAGTTAAACAGATGATCATGCTTTAGATTTCGAATGTCACATTATCAGTGTATAATCATTACATTCTCAGTTAGCATATCAGTATTATGAGCTATTCAGTATTTCAGTTACATTTCAGTCATATACATATTCAGTTGGGAGTAGACTTAGCACCGAGTTGAACTAGGGTTCGATGTATCCTCATAGTCCCAGAACTACGTGCCCCTGTAGGATTATAAGTCCATTCTATTGGGCATCAGATTTTGTGATCACGCGCCATTCATGCCTTTATACCCTTGGCAATGTATATTGGGTCCTATCGATAGGGCGTATACATCAGACTCCACGTTTAGCTCACGTGGTTTATGTCGGTTAATAGTACCTCCTACAGTCAGACTCTTAGTGCATTTGACCAGGTTTTCAGCCTTCATATTAGTTTACAGTTCAGTATGTTATCGTCATGATTACCACTTGGTCATTGCATTCAGTTTAGTTCCTTTCAGTTATACTCCAGTACATATCTATATCTTGTTTCAGATTATATCATTGCTCAACTATGCATTTTTCAGCTTATATAATTATCCAGACTATATTGTTGCTCAACTTTTATACTTTATTTAGCTACATATCTATATCTTGTATGCTCAGTACATTTCAAGTACTGACGCATACTCTGCGCTACATCCTTTTATGATGTAGGTTTACTTTCAGGTTTTAGTTTTGTTAGAGTTAGCTGGGGGGCATGTCCCAGCAACTCAACTCAGTTAGAGGATTTTCAGACATAACAGTAGATTCAGCTTGAGTTATTAAGTGGTTGTTTCAATTATCACTAAACTCTTAGTATCTTTACATTCAGACTATTTGGTGTTTGTCCCCACATCAGATATTTATTGATTTAGCTTCCTCTTAGTTCATTTTACTTAGCTATTGTTAGTATGGTTATGATATGCCACATTCAGGGTTAGCTTGGGGTCACTCATGATCCTAGGTTCCGTGATACATCAATGGGGTAGCCTCAAGGCGTGATAAACTTGGTATCAGAGCATTAGGTTCAAGAGTCCTAGGATGTCTGAAAGCCGCACTAAGTAGAATCTCTTTCATGAGTGTGGAGCGCGCCACACCTATGAGAGAGAGGCTACGAAGTGTTCTAAGAAAAACTTCCCCTATTTCTTTTCCAACTCGTGCTATAAAGTATGAACTCTATTTAACCTCCTTCTAACTTGTACTCTTCACGTTTTGGAAAATTCCTCCCGAAAGAGTTAACACAAGGAATCAGCCAGCATCTCCAGCAGACCCATTGAATGAGCAAGTCACACATGCCGAGTTCAGGGCTGCTTTCCAAGTGCTTTCTCAGTCCAGGACCGCCCAGGTCAATCAACAGGTTGTGGCCCATCTTCGCCGCAGACTAACCTTGATACAACAAGAATTCAGGACTTTAATCAGATGAACCCTCCGAAGTTTCATGGGTCTAAGTAAGAATAAGATCCATAAGAGTTTTTTGATGATATTCAGAAGGCAACAGGCATTATGAGTGTCACTCCAGTCGAGAGTGCATATTTGGCCACGTATCAGTTGAAGGGAGTGGCCTACACTTAGTACCAGCAGTAAAAGGAATCTCATGGTACTAATACAGGTCAGGTGAGTTGGAAACTTTTCAAGACTACTTTTTTGGACAGGTTCTTCCTGATAGCGCTAAGGGAGGTTAGAGCTCAAAATTTATGAACTTGAGGCAGGGGTCGATGTTTGTCCATAAACTCTCTCAAAACCCTTCTTAGTCTCTACTCCAGTTGGTGACCCAACTATAGCTAGACGGGTATCCAAAAATTGCCCTGTCACAGTCTCTTAGAAAATCACCTCAGCAGACCTTGTAGAGTTAGAAATGGTGGACTTTGATATCATTCTAGGCAAAAAATTGGTTACTTTCCTGTTATGCCTCATTCGATTGTAGAACTAGGATCGTTCAGTTTCAGTTTCCAAATGAGCCAGTCTTAGAGTGGAAAGGTAGCAGCTCAGTGCCTATGGGTCGATTCATCTCTTACTTTAAGGCTAAAAAAATTATTTCCAAAGGGTATATCTATCATCTTGTTTGGGTTAAGGATTCAAAATTTGAAACCCCAACTCTTGACTCAGTCTAAGTAGTAACTGAGTTTCCAGAAGTTTTTCCAGAAGATCTTTCTAGAGTTCTTCCCAAAATGGAAATCGACTTCGGAATAGCTCTCCTTCCTGATACCCAGCCCATTTCGATTCCTCTTTACATAATGGCTCAAGCTGAGCTTAAGGAATTGAAAGAACGGTTGAAAGACCTTCTATATAAGGGCTTCATCAGACCCAGTATCTCTCCTTGGGGTGCTCTAGTGTTATTCGTGAAAAAGAAAGACGATTCTCTCAGGATGTGCATTGACTATCATCAGTTGAACAAAGTCACAATCAAGAATAAGTATCCCATACCCAGGATCGATCAGTTGTTCGACCAACTTGAGGGTGCTAGTTGTTTTTCTAAGATAAACCTTAGATCTGGCTATCATCAGCTTAGAGTCAGAGATAGTGACATCCCGAAGACAACCTTCATGACTCGGTATGGTCACTATGAGTTTGTAGTTTTGTAGTTTGGACTAACAAATGCTCCTGCAACTTTCATGGACTTAATGAACATGGTGTTTAAACAGTATTTGGACTTGTTCATTATCGTATTTATTGATGATATCCTCATTTATTCTCGGAGTGAGGACGAGCATGCGACTCATCTAAGATTTGTTCTGCAAACTCTCAAAGATCTCCAGTTATTCGCTAAGTTCAGCAAATGTGAGTTCTGGTTACAGTCCGTCGCTTTCCTTAGTCATGTGGTATCCAACGAAGGGATCCAAGTGGATTCTTAAAAAATTGAGGCAGTAAAGAACTGGCTCAAACCCACCTCTCCAACCGATATCAGAAGTTTCTTGGGTTTGGACAGTTATTACCGGAGATTTGTTGAAGGATTTTCATCCATAACTTCCTTATTGACCAAGTTGACTCAGAAGAAAGTCAAATTTCAGTGGTTAGATGAAAGTGAGAAAAGTTTCTCAGAACTGAAGACTAGGTTGACTATAACTCCTGTCTTGACTCTACCAGATGGTTCAGACAGTTATGTGATTTACTGTAATACATCCAAGGTCGGCCTAGGTTGTGTGTTGATGCAACGAGATAAGTGATATACCGTGATTTTTACAGTATTTTTGATGCATTTCACTTGGAGTTTTGTGTGAGTCTTAAGCATTTTGTTATTAGATATGATGGTTTTGTGTAATTCTTGCAGGAAATAGGTGCGGATGCGGTGGATTGAGATAAGAGCTAAAAATTGCAGAAGTGGCCAGTGATAGAGCCAACCACGGACCATAGGTCCTTTGACGGGTTGTAGGTGATGCAGCATAGATGAGGGTTCAAGGAAGTCTGACCAAGTGTGGAACCACGGAGGTCATCGATGCCTCGTAAATCACATGACGGACCATCCTGCACTTCTGCCGTTTGTGATCAAAAAGTTGAAGTTCCAGTACTTGAACCACGGAGGCAAGTGACGAACCGTAGTTGATGAGTCCTGATTTGGAGTCATTTGGGGCTTTATTTGTATAGAATTAGTGTCCTCAAATGCTTAATTTGTGCCATAAACTGATGTTAAATCCTTGATTTTTAGGTATATTCATTGAGGAACAAAGCAAGGACACTAACAGGCAAAGAGGAACAAAAAAAGCTGAAAAAATGAAGAAGGGCGAGCCTGAGGATCGCCAAGAATACTTGGCGTGTCGCCGAGTGGTTCATCTGACTGCCTAAAGTTCTAGTATGCCAAGCCCTGAAGGAAGAAACCAAGTCGGTGATGAAAAAGAGCAATCGACAAATCGTTGTGTAGTTCCGCGAAGCAAAGATAGATCACCCAAATTTACAGACCTCGAAGATGCTGAATGTTAAGGAGAAAAGGCGATAGAAGTGGTCAAAAGGCGGCTCGCCGAGTAGTTCAGTGAGCCCGACTTACTTCGCCGAGTGGCCCTTCGTGGCATATTTTTGGCGACTATAAATTAGACTTTGAACATTAATTAGCATCAAATTTTTAATTCATTTTAGTCTAGAATAATTTTCTCTGATGTTTCTATGTGGACTTGAAGGTTTTGAGACTCAATTTGGAGATTTTGCAAGTGGGTTTCAAATTTTCTGTGAATTGGAACATTATAAAGCTTGAATTACTCTTACCCAATTGATGGCTAATCAATTTGGTAACGATTTTTATCTTTTTATGATGTTCGGCTAAAACCCCAATTCTTGGGGTGTGATCATGTGATTATGGGCTGAATTAGTTTATGGGTATTGTTAATTACTAGTTTAAATGCTGAATTGAAGTGAGTTTAATTATTAATTAATGTTTAATTTATGAATTGTAGTTGCAAATGCAATTCTACTTTTGTGTTATTGTCTTGCTCGATAGAGAGGTTTTAGAACTAAGATTTGATTAATGATTTTTAGGTATTGGGTTGAGTTGGGTTTAGCCCGAGAGAGTGAATCCTAAATCCAATCCTACCCATCTAGCTTGAAAGAGTGGATGAATTAAGGTGTGGGTTATTCTACATTGTTATGCTTGTTGATGTTCGAAAGAAATCACCTGATTCGGGATAGTTGCTCGAGAGAAAGCTCTCTCCCTTAGAGTCTAGCCTTCTCACTAATGTTTAGTTGTTTACTAGTAGTTTCAATTACCCATATATCATAATTTTCCTGTAATCGATCACATCCCGAGAATCCTTCTCCCCATTATTGTTTTGAGTTGTTTTGTGATTGTTTTGTAGTAGAGAATTAAAACCAAAACCCCCATCTGACATTCGTGTCACCCTTTTTATTTGATTAATGTCTTTTTCGATAATTTATATTCCTATGGTTGATTAGACCACGTTTGCACTTTCTATTTGAATTTGAAACACGTACCGCTCCCTGTGGGATTCGACCCCAACTCATTTAGTTGGATTTTATACTGATTTACGATCATTGACACCTAGAATTGGATGAGGTGTGCTTGAAATGTTAGATCAAAATGGCGCCGCTGCTGGGGAGTGGTGTTGTTTGAAATTCTTTTGGTGAAGTTGAATTATTTTCTTTTTAGTTATAATGTAATCTACTTACTTTTATTTTTGGTTTTGTGCTGCTTGTTAAAACAGAGGAAGATATGAGCACTAACGGAAGTAATGGTAGCCAAGTGGGCCACTAAGATAATGTCGGAAACCTCAATGATGTCAATGACCCAAACATCAATGACCCAGTCCAAATGGGTCATGAGGATCCCCATGAGCATATCAGAAATTTTGTTGACGTTTGTGGATCGTTCTCATTTAAGAACATATCGCAAGA
>JAJOOR010045064.1:0-15298 GCA_036250505.1 Solanum acaule
TAGGGTGAAAAAAAAAAAATTGTAGTTGGGGGGCTGGTTTGAGGGTAGGGACAAAATAAATTGATTTTTTCAACAAAAAAGTAATTGTAATTTGAAGTTGAAAGAGAGTTTTGGAAAATGTTTTCCTTAAGTTTGAAGGGAAGTCATTTTCCTTAAATTTGAGGAAAAATGAGTTGATTTGGAAAACATTTAATCCAACCAAACATGAGAAAATTGGAAAACATTTTTCAGAAAATGTTTTCCTTCATACCAAACACACCGTATGTGTGTATGCATGATTGTTTAAGTTTGAGCGGGTTATTGATTCGTCTATTCATTAGCTTAACCCATTTCAATCTATTAAAAATTTGGTTGATATGTACTCTAAATTGGCTCATGAAAAATCTTGTTGAAATATGTAAAAAACTTATTTTTTAATTTGATATGTTGCATATAGCCATAATAAAGAAAAATAATAATTTTATTAGGTATTAAATAATTTAAAAGAAT
This sequence comes from Solanum acaule, assembly GCA_036250505.1. Classification (NCBI taxonomy): domain Eukaryota; kingdom Viridiplantae; phylum Streptophyta; class Magnoliopsida; order Solanales; family Solanaceae; genus Solanum; species Solanum acaule. The sequence goes on from JAJOOR010045064.1 coordinate 490, forward strand.
AAATAAAACAATTAAGTTTATTAAAAATTGGGTTTTGTTGGGTCTTGACCCGTAATGTAACCCATTACCTAAACCATTTTGACCCAAGCAAATTTGGGTTGGATTTGATCTTGACCCAATTGTTGTTTTAACCTGTTATGACTCGTCCAAATTTTTACCCAACCCGTCCAATTGTCACCCCTAACCTAGGGTTTGGAGCTGGGCCAATATTGTTGTTGATACAAGGAGATTCTTCACTATACATGTATATCCGAAAGTTTGTCTAATCCTTCACAATATATATATTTGTTACTACATACTATGTATAAGAAGATTTGAGAAATTTGGGAGAAGTATTTGAATAAATTCACAAGAGAGGGAGAAAATTATAAAATTTAAATCTATTCTAAAGGAATATTTTTGGTTTATGAGATACAAATTTGGTTATTATATGTCGTTTGGTGAGTACGCTTATCATGCTTGTTTTATTTCATGACGTATGATTATTGAAAGAGAAAATTTCATAAATAGCAAAGATAATTATAATAAGGCTCTATAGCTATAGTTTCGGTAATTATGTTTCATAGTATAGTTCCTTTTGCTATGGAGGTTGCAATTTGTATATTTTACTTGTGGATATACAAACATGGTAAGTATATACAAATGAAAGCTGCGGTTTGTATATTTCTCTTACAAATATACAAATATGGTAAGTATAAACAAATTCTATATTTATATATTTAGGAATTTTTCAAAACTCCATTTGTATATTTCGCTTGCCAATATACAAATATGGTAATTTATTATGATTTTTTCATAAATTGTATACAAATAGTTAGGGTAAGCATATACAAATTATGAATTTACATAATCAGGAACCGAATTATATAAATTCAGGATTTATACAATCAAGAACCGAATTATATAAATTCTGGATTTATGCAATTAGGAAACTGAATAGAAAAATTTCGCTAAACTATAACCACTGATTAAAAATAATCGAAACTATAGCTATATTACATAATATAATCTAGATGTTTGTCATTTTGCATAATAAAAAATGTCATTTTGCATAATAAAAACACATTATTTGGACGATCCTACTCCTAGACTAAAACATGAAAGCTTTTAGAAATTTTTATTATACCCATACAATTTGGAATATAGGAATTTCAAGAGTAACTTTGTATTTTGTCTCTTGTATTTTAGCTAGGAATATTTTTATCTAAATATTATTGTCCATTTTAAAAATGGATATTTCTCAGTTACATTTCAACAATGATCAAATACTAATAACTGATCTAAAAATATATAGATTGATGGATCAGATAAAAGTCCGGTTACAGAATTATACCGAATATGAATCCTAATTGATGCTGGCAAATCCATATATATGAAAATGTACGAATTATATACCCCAATTGATGTAGTTAATGAGCATAGAGTCCACAATTTTTACTACTTTCGAACTACTTAACGTAATTGTCACGATCCAAAAATGAACGTGATAACACTTGTCTATTTCTACCAAGAAAAGTTAGGCTCAACCCAACGAAAACGAAAGAAATGCGAAAATATAAAGCAAGAACAAGATAAAGCGGAAAACTTATTCATTCTATTGAAACCCCCCAAAACCGGTTGTCACGTGTACAAGCCACTAAGGGATCGTTCGGTACAAAGATGTATAATGCAGGGATTACTAACGCATGGATTAGTAATGTTGGGATTAGTAGTAATGCAAGTTTAGAAATGTTATCAAGTGTTTGGTTCATTGCTTCCCACTTTTAATCTTATGTTTGGTTTCAAACTCTAGAAAAAACTTCTTTCCTATTATTCCGCTGAGTTATTATGAGATTTCTATTTCATTTAACTAGTCAAGTTAAATACTAAAATATATTTAAAAAAATATTACTCCATTAATTTTGAGTTGTGATGTGCCATTATGGAGATCCTTGATAACACAATATATTTCTAATTTTTTGTTGGTCAAATATACCTTAAATCAACATAGATTTAAGGCTACTTAAATTGTTCAAATAAAAAAATCTTTTTTTAAAAAAAATAAAAATAAATTGTTCAAGTGGTTAATCAACGAACGATATTTTAAAAAAAAATAAAAAATCAATCCAATATAGCAAATCAAACATGGAGAAAAAGATATTAGTTTATGAAATCATTAAATTATATTGAATGAATTTGGAGAATTTAAAAGAATATTTGAACTTTTCTAATATAAATAAAAAAGAACATTAAATTACAAAAAAAAAAAATAGGAAAAAAAGATTTGGGATAGTTTAGTCATTTAGGGGCCGTTTGGTACAAAGATCAATAGTGAAGGGATTAGTAATGCAGGGATTATTTTTATCAAGTGTTTGGTTCGTTGCTTCCTACCTAATTTTGTGTGGGGTTTAAAACTCTACAATTTTTTTTCCAATTATACCCTTGAGTTTTTATGAGATTTTTTATTTCATGTAATTGGGTCAAGGTAGATAATTGACGAACAATATTATTATTTTTATAGCCTTTATCACCATGTCACTATTTTCTCACTTAAATTATTTGAGGGTAAATAATTGTCATCTTAATAAATTGAAGTTAATATCTCAAAAGGTTACACAACTATAAAAATTTATAGAAAAAAGGTATTGAACATTGTTTTACATCAATAAAATTATTCAACTTAGGACTTTTATCATACAAAATCGCTCTTTATCATAAAATAAAATAGCAAAATAAATTAAACTATTTTTATACTCAAGATGTTTTTAAATACCAAAAATAGCTCTTAAATTCATACATCAACATTAGCATATTAGTACGATTATAATATTTTATATTAATAATAATTAGATTAAATAACTCATATTTTAGCTACAAATAACTCTATTTAAATAATAAAGTTTGTAAGCTAATCGATTTAAATAAATTTATTAGTACAAATATAAAACATAAAACCAAGAAAATAAACAAAATGAAAGGATTTGAGGGGGTATTTTTGTCTTTACATATATTAATTCCATGGTATTAGATCTATGTATTACTAATACCACCAAATTGAAGGTATTAGTTACACACCCTATAATACCATGGAGGGTGTATGGATTAGTTATACATGAGTCCAAAATTCCTACCAAACATAGTACTACATAATACCACACATAATACAAGGACTATTTCTCCTAATACTCCCTACCAAACGACCCCTTAGGGGTCTTATCCAAGGATTGTTAAACCTTGGATTAGTTATCCCTCCCTTTTCTAGGGATAAAATAAGGCGTTGTATAAGATATAACTAATATATGGTTAGGTTAAATGAAGTAACCAAACAATGTTTTTGTTGGACTAAATTTTAATCCATGGACTATTGATTAATACCTCTTACCAAACGGGTCCTAAATACATAAAGTACGGAATTAAGAAATAAGTACAAGTCTTAGTCATTGTTTCTCAAATAGAACAAAGCATAAAGAAAAGGCAAAAGAGGCCCCCCGGGACGACAAGCAACTACTTCTCAAGTCCTTCAACAGGCCTCAGAAAGTGAGAAGAAGAGAACCCACGCTATATCGAATTCGGAACCTACACAAGTGTAGAGGCAATGAGTGAGTATCAACAACACGGTACCCAACAAGTAACCTGATAAACCATACATCTAGCTAGAAATTGAATACCCCGAGACTCCAACCGAACCTCCTCAAACTACAAACTACACAGAAATCAGTCCAACCTAACAGTTCTACAACACACACCTCACAGGGCTGAATAATCACATCCCGATAGTCGCAATCCAACAACTAGCACAAATCAAGTACGTCAATCTCAAGTATCAAGTAGATTATTCACACGTACAAATACTTCAATCACGAATAACAACTAAGTCACATGTAAACATCAAAATGCATCAAATCACAATAATCAATCTCTCATCGGAAACATTTCCCATCGGCCCAATATCACGAGCTGGAAATGACCTGGGCATCACAACACTTGTCAGAAATGACCTCGGCATAATAGCACTCACCGATAATGACCTCGACATCATAAACACTTGCAGAAATGATCTCGACATCATAACCATCACATGTCTCATCCGGTGGTCAACAATCAGTGCACGCAAGTAATATCACACCACATGGAAGATACAACAATTCATGCAATTCAAGTCCACATTCATGTTATCAAACATTTCATCAATCAATTGATAAGAGTCACAACAAGGCAATTCACATTATCATGTTCATCACATAGCCTTTTCATTTCAACCCCTTTTTATTCATTAAGATTTATCAAGTGGACAATTAAGCCTTCACCTCATTCTCATTACTCCCAACACACAAACAATGAAGAAAATACACGAATTCTACTAGAATACAAGGTTTAAGAGATCACTTGTCTTAACAAAATCAATTAATCACTTCAAGAATTGAGTCTTCCCCTTCCAAATCACTTTCGAAGCCACAAAATCTATATACAAGCAAGTATTCACAATAAATTTTTGGAAACGGCAATGCCCACTTCAATTTCTTTGAAAATGGGTAAATAAACTGAAAACTCAATTTCAAAAAGAAGGTTTGAATCCAAAATTTAATACTTGAAATATTACTCAAGGCTTTAGAAATTCATTGGTGAAAACCATTTCGAAAAAGGACTTAGGGTCAGTTCACAAATTCACCTTTACTTCAAAACTCAAGTTCACGAAGAACCCCCAATTTATCAACCCAAAATTTTTATTTTAACTCATAAACTCAATAATAATAATGGGTAATTTAAAATAATCGTTACCCAAGAGTTTTTCCTCGAAAACCTGATTCAAATCGCCACTCCAAAGCTCTCAAAACTCAAAAATGGTGAAATTGGGTTGAACCCCGATTTAGAAAAATATTATGCCCAGGTCTCAAATGCTCATCGTGACTGCGACCCAGAGTCACATGATCGCGATGAGTAAGATAGTCAACTCATTAAAGTTGACCATCGTGATCGCGAAAGGACCCGCGCGATCATGATACACCTCAAATTTGTGCTACGCGATCGTGATGATGGAGCCTTGCGATCGCGATGACCAAAATGGTTATGCACCAAAACCATAAACCAGCAAAACAACCAAACTCAAAATCATCGAAAGGACCCTCGAGATTTGTTTGGAACCCCGTACACACAAACGACATATGCAAATCAATTATAGTTGACGTTCCGAACTCAATGGAACCGTCAAAATACGAATTTGAGGTCTCCTTGACCCGACATTCGTGAAAACCACAAGAAACTAACTCAACGCCTAAAAAGGCTAAAACAAACTCGGGACCTCTAAAAAATCAACCAAGACCTCACCTAGGCCTAAAATCATCCCCAAAATCCAACGAAACTCTCAAAATTCTGATCCGAGTATCTGAACCCCGAATGTTGACTAAAGTCAATCCAAATGCTAAATTTCCACAATTTCACAACTTAAGACCTCAAATCCTCAAAAAAACTCTGAATCTGAAACCGACAACTATCACATACTAGACTTCACATTTCGGGACTGATGAAATTGACAGAATATCATTCCGACACTCAAAACTCTAAAAGACACCAAAAACCACTTTTAAGCAACTTAGTCATTCAAGATCACAACCTTACCAAATTCTCAACTTTTAACTCAAAGTTCAAAACCAACTTTTCAAACTCAATCATAAATGACTCGGGATCGATCACGGAAGGAGCAAAACTGTAAATTTACAAAACTTTCCAAAAATGACCGACCGAGTAATTACGGTAATTTTTTGTATTGAAGTTTTAGCAATTATTTTGGAGTACCAATTATTTGAAAATTTTATCTTAACAATCTTTGAGTGCCAATTATTTGAGAGTAATCAAGGGATATGAAACAAAATGTACTACTAATGTACCACCAATAGCACTTATAACTTATAATAATAACAATATTAATGATATATGTATTCCTTTTTTTTGGTAGCTTAAAAGATTCCTACAGCTTGTGTGCCAGACAAACCAATTACATCAATTGTGGAGAATATACCAAAGCATAAGAGACTATTTAATTATAGGTTGATAATCACTATTTTGTCCAAGCTATAAATCGATAATATCAATTTAGAGAATCTTTTATAAAATAATAATATGAACTGTGTAACTTTTGACTTGACTTCCCAAACACCTTTTTTTTTCTTCTTAATTATTCTTTGAAAATTCTTATATACAATTCCAAATTATCTTCATTAAAATTGTGTTTGTACTTCCAAACTTACCAATGACGTAAGACTTTCATCTTTATAATTTGGGTGTCTACATGATTGACTATTTTATTTTTCCTCTATTCATTGATTAATTATTTTAGGCGCTTGATTGCATTGTTTTTTTTTTAATAAAGGTATTTGAACCTACATAAATTAACATGATCAAAAGTGTAAGTTTTGTAAGTGAAAAAAAAAATCACATGAAACTAGTCAACAACACATTGTCAAACTTAAAATTCATCTCCAATTCATTTTTCTTTTTAAAGATCAGTTCAACCGATAATCAAACATTGTTTTGATATTTTATTTTTTTCTGAAAAAATAGGAAAAATAATTCATGTCCAAATGGCCCTTAATGATCTTAAATTGGTTTATCAAACATATATAAGCTTATCATTAAAGTTTTCTTTTCCTTACATTGTAAATATAAACAATGACTAATACTTTGAAGCATAGTCGGAATTAACTTTTGTTTACTACGTTTCAAATCACTGTTTTGGACATATTAAATAAATTTCATTAACACAATAGAAGGTTCAAGTCAAAGCAACTGGATTTTGCTGAATCTGCAATCAGCATTATGACTTCGTCAGTGCTTTAAAGTAAGTGGTTGAGCTAAATGCGATGAAGGGTTTCTATTGAATTTTTTCGTCGATTCAATATTAAATCGTACAAATAAGTAAAAAATAATTTCTTGAATCTATGTCAATTATTGAATCCTCTCGATAGTTAGGTGTATTTTGCCCACTACAACTTTGTATTTTTTAAAATCTCCTAGTTGATGATTTTATTTTCTTTTTACATAAATGAAATACACGTTGTCTTTTACAAGAGGAAATGAAAAAGAAATTTCCATAAATCTTTTTGTATTGTAAAGCTAATCACATCATGAAGAGAAAATTATTGTTTTTATTATTTGCAAACATATTCTAACTTTTTAAAGCTAATCCATTTATATCGACAACATGTCGACATTCCCTTTCGCTCAAAGGAATGTAACGTAAAATTAACTTTATTACTATGAGATACTACTACACTTTATTTCATTTTGGTTTAGTACTTTTCGTATTTATTAATTTGTTTTGGAAATAATTTCAAGATTTATAATCTACCAGCAAATCTTTTGGGAAGCTAAAAGTTTGTTTTTTTAAGTGTTTATCCGAATGAAGAGCCATATTATTAATGTGTGTTACTATACATGAGTCCGGAGCTATAAGGGTTAAAAAAATTTGCCAAAAATTCCAGAAAGGCACATCATATTTTTTCTAAACCAAAAGGGTAAAATTGATTCTGCCGGAGAGATTTCCCTCAGACACATACTGACACCGTTTACTCTGTTAGAACTAAAAATCGCTGTCAGGGCAGCGATTTTGTCCAATTTTTTTTTCTTTTTCTTCACTAAAGTCGCTGACATAGCAACGATTATTTAATTCCAATTATTTTTCCTCCAACTAATATCCCTGTCATAGCAGTGTTTTCATAGAACAAAAAGAAATTAATTTTTTTTCATGAAAATGGCTGCTTTGGCAGCTTTTTTATAAAAAAAAATATATCTTGAAATCGCTGCCTTTGCCGCGTTTTAGTTAATTTTTTTTCTTTTTTTTTAAAATTCGTTTCTCTTTAATTTTTATTTTTAAAAAAATTATTTTTCTTAATTATTTTTTTTCGTTTTGAAAACAAGGTAGCGTTTTTATTAAAAAATATTTTTTTTAACAAAATCACTGAAAAGGCAGCCTAATTTGACACCAATTACAGTTCGTGCCTCATTTTGATGATTTCTACGTCGAGTCCAAAATTTTGGGTGGAATCAGGCTGCCTGTCAGCGATTTAAAAAATAATAATTGTTTTTTCATAAAAACTTTTTAAAAAAAATTAAGAAAAGATTTTCAAAACAATCTTTTTCTTTTTAAGGAAAACGCTGGCAAGGCAGCGATTTTCCAAAAAAAATTTTTTTACAAAAAAGCTGCCAATTTTTTTTTCCTATGAAAACGCTGTCATAGCAACGATATTAGTTGGAGGAAAAAAAATTAGAGTTAAATAATTGCTGTTGTGCCAGCGATTTTAGTGAAAAAAAATTTGGATAAAATTGCTGCCTTGGCAACGATTTTTATTTTAAACAGAGTAAACGGCGTTAATATGTGTTAGAGGGATATCGCTCCGGTTGCCCTTTTGGTTTTAAAAAAATATGATGTGCCCTTTTGGAATTTTTGGCAATTTTTTTTATCCTTTTGGCTTCGAACTCTACTATACATTCAACTATGTATTTATATACAGAGTATGTTTCTAAGCTAACAACTTTTCTAACTGTCAAGAACTTCTATACAAACTAACTTTCTTAATTAACTAAATAATAGACTTGATTAACATGTACAATTAATTATTTACATGTCTTCAACACTTCCCCTCAAGTTGAGAATTAAAAACATTTTTCATTCCAAGCTTGTTAATCAGCGCTTCATGTTGAGGCCTGCATAGCCGTTTAGTATCACAATATGCTACCAATTCTGAACATTTCTTGCTTGGCATAAATAACCCAAGACCTGTAGTTCCTTTGATAAGTGCATGTATTGACTGAGCACTTGAACTACAAAGGCGATGTCTGGCCTAGTTATAGTCAATATATTACCTCCTGGCGCCTTGGGGGCGCAATGCGTTACCCCAAACCCAGAATTTTGACGAGTTTTTCTTGTTCAATTCATGACTTAACCCCCACTTGGAATCGATTGATTTATTCCCAAATTCATTTAGATTCATAAGCCCAACGAAATTCATCGAAAACTCACTCAATTTACACCAAGAACAACACTCATTCGCAAAACCCTCACTTTAACAATCCAACATGACTCCATTGAAAATAATAAATGAAGTAAAAGCTTAAGAATTCCTCAAGAACCTACACATAACGATTTCATGGATGATTTACTGAGAATACTCACGTACCTTGAAAGAACCAAGTTCTTGGCGATTTCCCCAAAACCTTCCCTTCTCCTCTTGAACTTTGCCCTAACTTGCTTAAACTTTTTTTTTTTGAGAGATTGAAAATTGAAATCAATCCGCTTAGACCCCTATTTGGGTGAGTCAAAACGTGTGGGCTTAATGGGATAAGGAAAAGACCAAAATATTTCTCCTTAAAATGGATGAAAAGCTCTATCTGGAGAGGCTGCACTCAAATGGGCATATCTCCTTCAGTCGAACTCGGAATTTAGCAAACTCGGTGGCGTTGGAAAGAGGACTCAACGACCTTTGATTTGATATCTCATGGGCCACCTAACACATCATGTGCTAAAAGTTATGATCGTTTGAAGTTGACCCAAAACTTACCATTTGAAGAGTAACTTGCATGACTCTAAATTTGGTTCTTTCAAATTTAGCTTTTTCTAAGTCCAAGGTGTTACATGTTCAATTTTCAAGACTACTTTTAGAATATTCTTCCATTTTTATCCTTCATTTGGATTTTCTATGTAGTGAGTTCAAGAAATGGGGGAATACTTACTTTATGAAAAGGGACTTCTAGTAAAAATAAATAGAAAAAGGACTATTTTTTGTAAATTAAATGAAAAAGGGTCTGATATATTCTCAACTTGTGATTTTGAATTGATATATTATCCTCATTAGAGAATTGGCTCAATATATCTTATTATTGTAAAAGTGACTTACATATACTCATACACTTATAAAAATAGCTCACATATATTCCTATCAACTAATGAAAGTAAAAACATTAATTTTAAATTTATTTTATAAATATCCATGTAGGGGTATATATGATTCTTCTAACAAATTTTAGGGTATAGTTGATTTTCCCACACTTGATTTTTTATACTTCTTTATTTCAATGGCTAATTTGAGTTTTAAATATCCCCTCATAGATCCATTTGTTTATCATTATTTGAATTTTTTATTCTTAATTTCTAAGAAATATTGCTCATTTTTAGTGTAAAATATGAGAAATAATTTTTTTAAAAAAGTGATAGAAAAGGAGAAAAAAGTAAGAAAAGATTTAAAAATAAATAAATATTTGTGGTTATATTATAACTTATTTTTGTATCTATGATAAAAAATTTAAAAAAGCAAGTGAAAAATAAATAAATTTGACAATCAAAATAATAAATTCTAAAAATAATTATCATTTACTAGAAGGGATATATCATGTCTAAATCGGGTCATTAGATCAAAAGGACATATTTGATCATTTGTATAACGATAGAGATATATATATATATGTGAGCTATTTTTATAACAAAAAGTATATTAGCTCTAGATTACAATATTGAAGGATATATTAGCCCCTTTTCTTTTTGAAAAAAAATTGTTAATCTTTTTAGTGCTTTTCATGATTCAAAAGAACTTTTGGTGTAAAATATTTCAAGTTAATGTTTTTTTTTTTCATTTATTAAAGATTAGGTAAGCAAACTACATATTTCCCACTTCTATATCACAAGGTATATGAGATAATGAGATATTGACATATTAATATATTAACAAGCCTTCCAATTTCCAAACAAAACCTTTTTGATGACGGATTAGTAATTGGACTTAATATATTGTTATATGTTCTTAGATGTAGATATCTTTTTACTCATTGATTTAATTACATACAACTAATTATTTGAATGGTTAGCATTTAAAGGGTTTTTAGTAGGTCATTTTGAGAATGCATGCCGTCCATAGAATTTTAAATTGAATATTTTAATTGGTCTAATCAATTCAAACCCTTTGAAAGTGCCATATCTGACTTCAATTTCACTAAAATATTATGTTATTGTACTGTTTTCCTACGTACTTCTTGGTTTTACTTTATCTAATTTCAAAGTGGGATCAAAATATAGTAATTAATTAATTTAATTACTTTGGAAAGAAAAAAAATTAGAAAATCAAAACTATGTTATCCAATCTTCTTATATCATATCTTGATCCAATATTCTAGAATATGAATTACATCTCAACGAAAGGAAAATTAAAAACTTTAAATGATAGATGGAGATCAATGGTGATCCGGAAAGTAGGATCTCACCATAACTCCGAAAGAGAGAAATTCGTCGGATCCAGTCAATCACAACGAGGATCACCGTGACTAGGATCTGCATCAAAGGGATAACAGAAGCAGGGGGTAGCTAGGGGGTGAGTACAATCAACATATACTCAATAGGTTAGACCGACGACTGAGTATAAGCAACTAAACAGACTTAATAAATAAACTATGAAATGCTTTCACCTGCACACAGAAAAGTCTCATTTCGGCATCGGTGCCGCCAATTGATATAGAACGGCGCGAATAAAGTAAACATATAAGGGTACATATAATATTTAAATCAACACATAAACAAGTTACACAACACAACAAAACTAGTCAATGTGATGCAATGAGATGATGGGATAATGTGGTGGTACCAAGGCCGTCGCACAATCTGTCGTATACACCTTGCCTAGCATTTAGCTTCCATACAGGGACCTATGGGGGACACACAGTCCATATATCATTCTCATAATCTCTATATCTCATCTCCTTGCCACCTAGCTCGTGGTCAAGGATATAAGTAAGGTATCACATTTTCTTTCTCAAAAAGATAGTATGTCTCCACTTTCTCATATTTCCATGAACAATGATATGCTTCATGAAGATGAATGCATCACAACACACATGCAACACAAGGCATAATCAATTCATCGAGGGTTTCAAATAGTATCAAGTTCTCAAACTCAACAAGTCATGAAACATATTCTCATATGAGGGATAGTGGAGGAAACTATTTGAATTTAATCTTAGTTCTTTACCACTTAGAAAACATTTCTTTCATTTTAAGATGCTCAAAAAGCAACTCAAGCCCCTAACTCGGGCATCTCAATGTCAAATATAAAGATAGTTCACATAGCCCCTCGCTCGGGCAATTACTCAAATATCACAGAATTTCGCAACAATTATAGATCAAGCCTCCACACAGGTGAAGTATCACAAATAGGCATCATACGAACTAAACAAGCAGGTCAACATTTATCAACTTCTAAGAATCATGCTACTACTCATTTCACAGTTGACTTCCTAAGAAAGGTTAATTACTCATCTCAGTCTAAAAAAGGGATAGTCAAACCTCCCTTAATGCCGAAAATCACTCGAACAACTCTATCAGAGCACTTCCTCAACCACACAATCATTGAAACGATCCTCAACTATCAAGAATGGAAAAAGTTCATCAAAAAAGGAGTCCAATGATATCCATATTGATAGGATTTGAAATCAGGGGTAAAATAGACCAAAAATCACTTCGGAAATCCAAAGGGTAAAATCATATTTATTTTTGTTGGAAATCAAGTTCTACAAGTCCAATGGAGTTTGTAGTTGAAAACCCCGTTAAAAAAATCAATAAATGAGTTCTGAATTTACTAATTTTTCAACTTTGGGAGAAAAGCCCCAAAGACACACTTTGAAATCAAGATTTAAAAGGTATTTTGGGTGATAAAAATTAAAGAAAATGATAAGGAGTTGGTAGAAGAACTTTCCCCACACGAATTTCGCTAAGAAAAACTTCAAAGAAATCACTTCTCCTAAGCTTAAATCAAGTGAAAATGGTGGAAATGAGAAAAATCTTGTAATGGCAGGCTAAAAAGGGTCTCAGATATCGCAAAAACGACATCCTGTTTGCAAAAGCGAATCCCGAAAAAAGCTTCGGCCGTCACCAACACTAAGGATGTGGTCACGAACTCCTTCGCTTTCGTGAAGATCTACCACTTGACCTTTCGCAAAAGAAAACCAACCTTCACAAATGTGACCCTCGCGAAAGCGAAGATCCCCTTCGCAATCGTGAAGTCAGTAGACACCAGAAAAATAGCCAACTTTCAAATCATTGAATGGACCTTGAAATTCGTTCGGAGTCCGATAAAAATAAACTGAATATGCTACCCTACTAAGTTTGACATTCCGGACTCAATGAATTCGTCGAATTTTCAAAAAGAGATCAAATGACGAAATTACCCTCCCGGACCACTCTTAAGGCTAAAAACTAAACTTCTCAGCCAAACACCTAAATCTCAACCCAAGGCCTCGGAAGCCTTACCAACCACCTAACTAGATCAAACTTGATGTTTCAGACGCGATGGAACTTGCGAATTTCCATTCGATGCTCAGAACTCAAAATGTTGACTAAAGTCAATCATATCATAAATTATCAACCGAAGAGGGAACAAATCACCAAAATACACCCAATCGCATCGAGGACCAAACCAACCATTTTCAAAACACAAACTATGCATGAAAACGCTAAGAAGAAGGGCAAAATGATCATTTCACAATTAAAAGCAAAATCACAAGAAATAAGACATTACAACTACTGGGAGAAAGTCAGAAAATGATGAAAATGATCTTTAATTTATGTATAATACTTTATTTTAATTCTAGAATATATTTTTTACTTAATTAAAATAGTTCTTAATATATAATAAGATGTGCTTACTTTGATTCTTTATCCTAAACCTAACAAATTTATCAAAAAAAATAAAAATTGTTCAATTTAACTATGTACTCCATGTGAATAACAAAATCACAATTATTATCTTCTTTATTTGTTCTAAAGAGAGAACTCCATGACATCTACCACCATTTTCTCTACTTTCTCTAACAAAATTTACTATCACACAACATCTTGGTTTACCTAGTGCTCTTCATCTGCGAAGCATAAGGTATTTGTTCAAATGCATCACATGATGAATCTGATCCATTAGTTATTTGTGATATACAATAAACCTCGTCCTTTAGTTAGTTACTATTCATTTCATTTATTAGTTACTTAATGATGAGCTTGCATAGTTTTTTAAAAGTCAGTTAGAAGATATTTTGTAGATTAAAGCTATAAGACTCAACACTATATTCTTTTTAAGAGTTGAATGTATAAAATACTGTGATCAATAAAAATATTCTTTTTTTACTATTTTCTCTTAGCTTGAGTTCATCAATGAAGTTATGAGTCTGTGAGCTCATATTTTGTTAGTATTTTCCGGCGTAGATTTTTTCGAAATATAAAAGACATTTCATGGAAAGAGAAATTCACATAATCCTAGATGTTTCAGGAATACTCCCTTCGTTCATCTTTACTTGTCTACTATATATATACTATTTTGGAATGTTGATCAACAATACTTGTCCAGATTATAAAATTAATGAATAGTTTGCCATGTTGTGTCCATTTTACCATTGCTATTAAATACTATTTATTTTTTAATGTTTGGATAACTAATATTTAATTAGGATGATTTGGTAAAATTACCACTAGTGGTTCTTAATCCCCGTGTGTCTCTGTCAAATCAAGAGCGGACAACTATTGTTGGATAGAGAGTATAAAAGACATTTTGTGGAAAGGGAAATTCACATAATCCTAATTTTTTTCAAAATAGAAAAGACATTTTGTGGAAAGAGAAATTCACACACTACTAAAAAAACTGTGAATACCGACCTATAAATACCGACCTCCGGAGGTCGGTATTCCTTGAAATACCGACCTAAAATCGACATCCCAGCTTAGGTCGGAAAAAGCTTGGTCGCTATTCAATACCGACCTCTGGAGGTCGGTTTTTATTTTATGTCGGAATATTCATTTTTTTAAATT
>JAJOOR010045066.1:0-12987 GCA_036250505.1 Solanum acaule
CAATGAAATGCAGGGATTATTGCGAGGTATGATTGATTAAACTCATTAGAAATACATATTCTTATTATGATTATAGTTTGAAATTTGAGTATATCTATACACGGTTGAATGTTGATGTATAGATTGAAAGTTTCTCAATGAAATGCAGGGATTATTGCGAGGTATGATTGATTAAACTCATTAGAAATACATATTCTTATTATGATTATAGTTTGAAATTTGAGTATATCTATTTTGATTTCTTATCTTATACATGTTTTCCAATTTATAGTACAATCAAATATTTTTTTTCTTTATACATAAATTTATAACTATAGACATATATTATGCAACCATGTAATATGAGATATACGTGCAACACACGTGTCCAGGTACTAGTATTACTATAAATGGGAACAAAAAAAGTTAAAAGTTGAATTACAGTTTTATCCCTACTATAAATTAAAATTTTATAAAATATTTCACTATTTAATTAAAATATTAAATTGTATCATTTTAATTAACATGTTAATGACTTTTACACTTCCTTAGATTATTTTTTAATTAAAATATCTAATTTAATAATATTTATCATCTATAATCTATATGTGTATAATAATAAATTAATAATAATAATAATAATAATAAAAATAAATCCAAAAATCTCTACATAAATTAGGCAATTTTTTTTCTCATAACTTTTTCCGTAACTCCTCTCATAAATAATATAATTTATGTGGATAAAATATTATCCTATATGATAAATAAAGAAATTTAATAATTTAAAAGGGTCCAAATCTCCAAAATGGAGAGACACACGTTATTTGCTTTAAATATTCATATTCATAACTCATATTCAATTATCTGTTCAATTTTTATACTTTTGATATCCATAACTCTCATATTTTCATATCCATAACCTCTAAATATTTAATCTAAAACTTTAAGATATCTTTTGGTATTTCTTCATTTCTATCTACATAAATTCAACTTTTTAATTTCATGAAACCCCTACCAATGATATCTTTTTTACTCTATAGTTAAAGTAGATAAAGAAGACTCTTGAATTTTGATAGAATATGGGAGCAAGAGTCGATAAGAACTCGAAAAATGTACTAATTTTATGTTTATTTTTCTGTATATATTATTATCGATCAAAGTTTTAAGAAGTATGTATACATTGCATTTTTTTCCTTCCCTATTTTTTATGTGTGTTCTTTCTCTACTAGACATCTTAGTTTAGTTTTCTATGAATGCTTCAGTGTTTTAAGTCTGTATTCTTATTTAAGCTCAAATTAGCCATTTGTGACTTTATTGAAAATTTGCTAACTATTAACGAAAGTTCAAAAGTTACACTTGGTTGCTTAAAAAGAATTAATTTGAAGCATCAAAATATGCCCTTCATTTGGTGTTTTTTGGTTATATTATTAAAGATTTATTTATAATTGTTTTATTATATTACCCATTACCTGCTATTTACATATATGTTTCCATAACATTTTAGTCATTATAGCATATCTATAAAAATTCACATGAAACACACGTGTCCAGAAACTAGTATAATATAAATTTGAATAGAAAAAATAACTAATTTTTTTCAGGTCTCTTTTGCGTACAATAACGATCTTTTATAATAAGACTATAAAACTAAACTAAAATAAAAATTTTAAACAACTAGACCCAAACTCAATATTATGAAATTATGACAAGAGAGTATATATATACTAGACATAAGTGTCTGTGCTAACACGAGCCCAATATATATATATATTTTTAAATCTCAATTTCTTAATTCTGCGGTTTTGACACGTTCTCGGAGATTCGGTGAGTCACTAGAGGCATGAGATTGAGATAGTATAGGCTTGGAGCCTTTTCAGTGATTTCTTGGAGTGGACGACGTTCTACAGTTGCTGTTGCTGGATTGGATCCTATTGAAGATACCATCACCCAGGGGTCGTTCTTTCTAGCTGGGCTGGGAGTGTATTGCTGGTTGGGTGGACTCAGTGATTTCGGTGATTGCTCCCAGGCTTCTTTTTCTAGTTGGGCTGGGAGTGTGCTGCTAGCTGGCTGTCCTGGGGTCACTCTTTCTAGCTAGGCTGGGAGTTGACTGCATAGTAGGACGACTCGCGATATCAACCTCACCCCCGGGTACCTCTTTCTAGCTGGGCTGGGAGTGGACTGTCTGGTTGGGTGGAGTCGAATGGGTTATCTTGGTTACTTTGGGCTGGGAGCCCAGATTTCTTCTTTCTCAGTAGACTTAGCTATTCCGTGTATCTGTCGGGCTTATGGGGGTTCGTTTAGGTTTTAGTTGTACTTAGTTTATTTCTGGTATGCTCGTGTGCTTTCTTTTCATATTCGTTTTTACCTCTCTGTGTCTAGATTCTATCCTTTCTTACTGGTTTTACTCTTTTTGCTCAGTCGGCCTTTGATGCCTACTAAGTACCTATTGCTTTGGTACTCATGTTACACTCTACATCTATTTCGTGATGCAGGTCCAATACTAGTTACCAACGGTGATTAGTTCCAGCTTTCTTTTGCAGCTATGATTCGGTGACGAGAGTGAGCGCTTGACGTTTTGGGTTTGTCCTATCTCCTTCTTTTGTTTTAGCTAGTCTTATTTCTTTTGAGACACGCTTTGTTGTGGTCCACTTTTGGGACTTGTACTCTTTATTAGACAGCTCTGTACTAGTGACTTCCAGGTTCTAGGAGGGATTTCTGTATATATTTATTTTGGTTTCTTCCATGTTGTTGTCCTTGTTTAGATTATTGTTTTCGCTAGTTTCTGCCCTTACGCTCATTACTTAATGTTCTGGGTTACAGGTTGGCTTACCTATTGGTGGGGTATAGTAGGTGCTATCATGACTCTGAGAAATTGGGTCGTGACAAGTTAGTATGAGAGCCCTAGGTTCACCGGTCTCACTTGTACAAAGCTAGCACCTAGTAGATTTCTACGGATAGACGCGATGACGTCCGTGTTTTATCTTTAGGAGGCTATAGGGTGTCTTAACGATTTTTCTCTATTTCTGTATCATATCGTGCATCATGTCTATTATCAGTTTCTTGAAATCTCTCTTGTTTAGTTCTTGTCACATGATAACTCGTACGGCGGTGGTGCGGCATAGGGTAGGGGTCAACCTCCCATGCCGGCTCGGGCACCAGCACTATCCTAAGAGAGAGAGAGAGAGGAGGATCTAGAGCTAGTAGCAGACCCTCCAGCAGATCATATACCAGCTCTGCCGGTGGGGCCGGGGTAACCCCAGCCGCCACCCAGACCTGTTCTGACTCCAGATCTCCAGGCCGCTATTACACAGCTCTTCGGTGTGCTTGGGGGTATGCAGAAGCCACCCGTCCCAGCTACACCAACACCACTATCGCAGGATCAACCTACAGTGAGGGCACCTCAGATCCAGGTACTACTTGAGAGAGTACAACCCGTGGCAGCTGACAGACCTATGCCGCTCGAGGACTAGAAGATGCTTGGTGTGTTTCTAAGGTTGACACCATCGATATTTTCTGGAGCTGTGGGTGAGGATGACCACGAGTTTCTTACTACTTTCCGTGAGAAGCTTCACACTTTGGGTCTAGTGGAGTCCAGATGGGCCAAATTCATCGCTTACCAACTAGATGGGCCAGCGAGGGAGTGGTGGCACATATTTATTCAGACCAGGCCATTCGGATCTCCACTGGTATCATGGGTTGAGTTTTATGAGGCCTTCTTGGACAAGTTTCTCCCTCGTAGCGTCAGAGACCGCCTCAGGGATTAGTTCTGCAGGTTGGAGCAGGGATCCATGTCAGTGGTAGAGTACGATACTAGGTTACATGAGCTCTACCGTCATGGAGAGATGATATTACCTACAGAGGAGGAGAGGGTTAGGTGCTTTGTCCGTGGGTTGAGATTATAGCTTCGGTTTGAGACCCAGTCCTTGGTTTCTGCGGGTCGATCCTTTTTAGACGTAGTTGACTATACCAGTACTATGAAACATCTTCGTCGCGAGGCCCAAGGGGCAGCGAGAAGAGGGCTAGGCATGAGGGCAACTACAGTGACTCCCGCCCCAGGTCTAGGGATTATCATGACAGGACCGGATGACGATTTCAATAGGGTCAATCTAGCCGGCCTACCCAGGCCTCTCTTCAGGCATCAAACGGTGGTCAGAGCGAGGCGAGTTTGAGTCAGGGCCGCGAGGTGTTTCAGTCGGGTTCTTTAGGCCATGATGGCTGTTCTTTTGGAAGTCGCCCTTGGCAGGGTTGCTTCGAGTGTGGTGAGATGGGTCATTGGGACAGGGACTTCCTTTAGCATAGCCGGATTGCTCCCGCTCCTCAGGCAACTCACCTAGCTTTACCAGCACCTCCAACTAGAGGCCGTGGTCAGGGTCAAGATTGTAGAGGTGGTCATCCGGGTATATGGGGTGGTCCCCGAGGAGGCAGGTCAGGTGGTAGGTTTGATGGTCAGGGCAGAGGGAGACATAGCCATTTCTATGCAGCTCTAGCGAGGGCGGAGAATGAGGTATTGGACGATGTGATCACATGTACGATTCTTTTATGCCAGCAAACCGCCTTGACTTTATTTGATCTGGGCTCTACTTTTTCGTATGTTTCTGTTTATTATGCTTCTCGCTTGAGTAAGAGTTCTGAGCCTCTAGTAGCGCCGTTGAATGTGTCGACCCCGATGGGTGAGTTTTTAGTAGTGGATTAGGTATTTCGATCTTGCTTAGTTACTATCTAGGGGTGTGACACCCGAGATGACCTTATATTGTTTGACATGGTTGATTTCGACGTGATTCTTGGCATGGACTGGTTATCCCCTTATCGCGCTATTTTGGATTGCTTCTCTAAGATTGTTACCTTAGCCATGCCTGATACTCCTCTAGTGGTATGACAGAGCTTTCGTAGTAGCACACCAGTTGGGGTTATCTCTTTTATTCGGGCTAGGAGGCTAATGGCTAGCGGGTGCTTATGATATTTGGCCTATGTGCGTGATGTGAGTAGAGAGGTCCCTTCGGTTGAGTCAGTTCTTGTTGTTCGTGACCTCTTAGATGTGTTTCCTACCGACCTACCTGGCCTACCCCCAGAGCATGATATTGTTTTTTACGATTGAGCTTGAGTCGAGTACTCAACTTATTTTTATTCCGCCATATCGGATGGCTCTTGCAGAGCTCAAAGAACTCAATGTTCAGCTTTAGGATCTCTTGGGTAAGGGATTCATTAGACCTAGTGTATCACCTTGGGGCGCTCCCGTTCTTTTTGTAAAGAAGAAGGACAGTACGATGCACATGTGCATTGAGTATAGGCAGCTGAATAAGGTGACGATGAAGAATCGGTATCCTCTGCTTAGGATTGATGACCTATTTGACTAACTACAGGGAGCCTCGATGTTCTATTGATTTGAGGTCCGATTACCACCAGTTGAGGATTATGGGGCAGTGGATATCCCTAAGACTGCATTTAGGACCCGTTATGGCCATTATGAGTTCCTAGTGATGTCCTTTAGGTTGACTAATTCCCTTGCTGCCTTTATGGACTTGATGGCGTAGGTGTTCAGGCCTTATCTTGATTCATTCGTCATAGTCTTCATTGATGACATTTTGATATACTCGCGGAGCAGGGGTGATCATGAGCAACATTTGAGAGTTGTGCTCCAGACTTTGAGAGATTAGCGACTTTATGCCATGTTCTCAAAGGGCCAGTTTTGGCTAGACTTTGTAGTGTTATTGGGGCACGTTGTGTCTAAGGAAGGCATTATAGTAGATCCGATGAAGATTGAGGCTATTGTTGATTGGGCTAGGCCCACTTCAGTTACTGAGATTCGGAGCTTCGTCGGACTAGCATGCTATTACATACGGTTTGTGTAGGGTTTATCTACCTTGACAACACCTCTGACCCGGATGACTCATGTTGATGTTCCCTTTGTTTGGTCAGAGGAGTGTGAGGCGAGTTTTTTGAGGCTCAAGGAGCTAATAACCACCACTCCTATATTGACTATTCCAGTTGAGGGCGAGAGCTTCACAGTTTATTATGACGCATCCGGCATTGGTTTGGGTTGTGTATGGATGCAGCAGGGCTGAGTTATTACTTACGCGTTGAGGCAACTTAAGTTGCATGAGTGCAACTACGCCACCCATGACTTGGACTTGGCGACAATATTTTTCACGCTTAAGATTTGGAGGCACTACCTGTATGGAGTTTGATGTGAGATCTATACTGATCACAAGAGTCTTCAGTACATCATGAGCTAGAGGGACCTTAATTCGAGGCATTGTCGTTGGATTGAGCTCCGGAAGGACTACAATCTCTCTATTCTCTATCATCCGAGAAAGGCGAATGTGGTAGCAGACGCCTTGAGGCGAAAGGCGGTGAGTATGGGTAGTCTAACCTTCTTATCCATTGAGGAGCGACCCTTGGCTTTGGTCATTCAGTTCTTAGCCAATTGCATGGTTCGGTTGAATATTTCTGATTCTAGACGCGTATTGGCCTATATGGGAATTTAGTCTTCTTTGATTGATAGGATCCGTGGTTCGCAGTTTGAGGATGAGGCCTTGGTGTCCCATAGAGATCGAGTGTTAGCGGGTGATGGTGCTCAGGCTACCTTAGATCCTGATGGAGTGTTGAGATTCGCCGGTGGCATATGTGTTCTGAGAGTCAGGGATTTTATACAATTGATACTTTGTGAGGCCCATGAGTCAAGATACTCTATCTATCCGAGCACAACGAAGATGTATCGTGATTTGAGGTAGCATTACTGGTGGAGTGGCATGAGGAGAGATATTGCTGACTATGTGTCACGCCCCGAGCCTATACCCTAGGCGTGGCCGGCACTCGAGAACCATTGCTAGCCCCAAGCAAACCCTTGGCCTGACTTACTTACTCAACAGAAGACTTAAACACAAGAAGTATAACTCATGCAAAAACTTTAAGAAAGAGGGATGTCGGGACAAGAACCCGATCATCCTAACAATGAAATATTGAAAGCAAAGTAAAAGGGGTCCTCCGCAATGCAAATAGGCTCACCAACTGACTCTGAGTGCTCAACTGGATCAACGAGGCGCTGGGTGATGATCCTGGTTACCTGTGTCTGCATCATAAGACGATGCAGGCCAACTGGAATACGTACATTCAATGTACTAGTATGCGAGTTGGAATGCTAAACAAACATAGTCTTGAAAAGAATCTAAAAGGAGCATTTACCTTGGCTTTACTTAACTCATTAATAACTCAACTCAAAATGAAGTGTAAAACAACAATAATAGTGCAATTTATACAAAGCATTTAGAATAGTAAATAACAACTTAATTTGTTAAAGATATGCAGTAACAAACTCAACTTTTCTCATATATCAAAGTAATATAGTTTCTGTGGGAGTTTCTCTAACCGACAACCACCACTATGAGCCTAAGTGGTAATACAACATCTTGCCCACTCTACCAGAAATGTCCTATACTTTGCCGTCATATAGAACACCTTAACTAAGTGGATCTACTAGTCTATGCTAAAAATCATACTTAAGGATTCATCTAAAAAGTATGATCCTTTACTACCCATGATGGCTACATGGTTTAGGGAGACTTGAGTTAATATGAACTCGTATCCCCATATCGGTTCTGAATAATACTCCCAAAATATACTTAGCTCATATGTTTTTAAAACAAACTTCTTTCTTTGGTTTGAGATAATTACTCAAAACTTAGCATAAAAGCTCTCTTGGAATCGATGTTCCCTTTCTTGCTCAAATGTGAAAACATTTTTAAACTTTGGGAATACATAGTTCCCTTATAGTTTTTTGAGAAATGAACTCAACTCTTTGCTCTTTGCTTAACTCGAAATTTAAGTCCTAAAATAATGTTAAAACGTTTGTGAAAGACTTTAGAAAACTTTATAAACTTCTCTTGACTTGCTTCTTAACTTCTAGACTTGACTCTTAACTTTCCTCGAATTGAATTATGGATTCAAGGTTCATGATCTCATGTTTATGGATGATTTCTTGATGTTTAGATGGACCTTAGAGTGTTGGAATCAACTAGAAAACATAGGTACATTGCTAAGGAACTAGTACGAAAAGATGAGGGAGGAATGGGAAGAACTGGTGTCCCTGGCGCTCTGAGAGGCGCGGTGTGCCAGCCCTTGAAGATCAGAGACGTCACCTGGGGGGCTCTGGCTGGCGCGACGCCCCAAGGGCGAAACTTCAGAGAGCCTTTTGGGGCACGCTGGCTGGCGCGACGCCCCACCCCACCACTTTCCCCAAGTGTTCCCCGACTTTTCTTCTCCGTTTTTCATCTCTAAACCCTCTAATTTCACTTAGTTCTTTCCCCGAACACTTAAAATCATTTATACCCTCAATATATATCAGATTCAACTCAAAATTACACCTGAAAACATGAATCTAATCTCAAGAAACTTCAACAACACAACCCACAAGAATTCAAACGAATTTCATCAAGAACTCAAAGGTTTTACTTTCAAATCAAACATATTTCGCTGAATTGAATCATGATTGGTGCGTGGGTGAACTAACCCAACACTATGCAATTGCACATACCTCGTAGGGATCACCCCTTGACGAAATCCACACGCAAATATCCAATAAATCGACGAATCTTGAACTTTCTTCTCTTTTTTCCAATCCCTAGCGTGAACTTCAAATTTTCTTAACTGACAAAAATCTTATTTTACCGCAATTAAACTCCTAAAAACGAATTAAAACAATTGGGTAAGGAAAAGACTAAAATACCCTTCCAAAATCCGGATTAGACTTTCCTTATTCAAACAACCCAACTTTCAAAAGGCATATCTCACTCATACGAATTCGGAATTGCGCAAACTCGACGGTGTTGGAAAGATTATTCCAAGATATTTCCTGCCACATCTGGAAGTACACCTAACTCGTCCTGAGCTACGAGTTATGGCCATTTGAAGTGGACAAAAAACTCAACTTATCCTAACTTAACAAAATTTCCAGATTTTCATTCTTTCCAAAAATGACTATTCCCAATTCTTAGCTTCTTCCTAGTTATTTCAAATTGCGAGATGTTACAATATCTTCCCCTTGGGAATATTCGTCCTCGAATGAGATTACTCTTACTAGGTTAGGGTGTAATATCAATCATACATTTCAAACACCCAACAAACAAATCTAACACATCAAGTATATAAATTATAGAGTACTAAGAAGAGAATTAGTACCTTAATCTGGAACTTCTCCGATTTCAAAGAGATGTGGGATCTCTTCTTTATATCTTCCTAATCTTCCCAAGTAGCTTCCTCTACAAATTGGTTCCTCCAAAGAACTTTGACTGATGCTACTTCCTTAGTCCTCAGCTTGCGAACTTGGCGATCTAGAATTTGAACCGGAATCTCTTCATAAGATAGGCTATCCTTGATCCCAATATCTTCAGTTGGTATGATCAATGTAGGATCGACCATGCACTTTTTCAACAAAGAGATGTGAAATACCGGATGAACCGCGACTAACTCTTGTGGTAGCTCCAACTCATAAGCTACATTACCTACTCTTTTTGATATTCTGTAAGGGCTAATATACTGGGGACTAAGCTTCCCCTTCTTACCAAACCTCATAACACCTTTCATGGGTGAAACTTTCAAGTACACCCAATCATCTACTTCAAACTCTAACTCCCTTCTCCTAACATCAGTGTAGGATTTCTGATAACTCTGTGCCGTTTTCAATCTCTCTTAAATCACTTTAACCTTCTCCATAGCTTTATGAACTAAATCTGGTCCTATCAACCGAGCTTCTACAACTTGAAACCATCCAATAAGAGATCTGCATCTTCTCCCATAAAGAGCTTCATAAGGAGCCATTTGGATGCTAGAATGGTAACTATTGTTGTAAGAAAACTCAATAAGAGGTAGGTGATCATCCCAATTACCTTTGAAATCAATCACACAGGCCCTCAACATATCCTCTAAGGTCTGAATAGTGCGCTCTGCTTGCCTATCAGTCTGAGGATGAAAGGCAGTACTTAAGTTCACCTTTGAACCCAAACCTTTTTGGAATGACTTCCAAAACTGTGCAGTAAATTGTGCACCTCTATCTGATATAATCGAAACAGGGTCTCCATGAAGTCTTACTACCTCTTGAATATATAACCTGGCATAGTCCTCTGCTGAATGGGTGGTCTTCGCCGGCAAAAAGTGGGCAGTTTTTGTCATTCTATCGACAATCACCCAAATAGAATCATGTTGCCTGCGAGACCTTGGTAAACCTATGATGAAATCCATATTAATCATCTCCCACTTCCATTATTTTGAGCGAAACCACCGGGCCTTTGGTGCTCTACTTTTACTTGTTGGCAATTCGGGAATTTAGCAACAAATTCGGTGATGCCCTTTTTCATACTACTACACCAATATACTTCTCTCAAATAACGATACATCTTTGTGGAACCTGGATGAATGGAATATCTGGAGCTATGAGATTCCTCCATGATCCTCTCTTGGAGTCCATCCTCCAATGGTACACAATCTACCTTAATACCTCAATACACCATCTCCCCCTTGTTCAAAAGCCATAACTTTTTGCTTATGAACATTTGCCTTCAATTCAAGCAAAATAGGATCTTGGTCTTTCTTCTCTTTCACTTCTGACACTAAAGATGATTCGGCCCCATTCATCACCACTACTCCTCCTTCTGTAGAATCCATTAGTCAGACTCCCAAGTGTGCAAGCCTATAAACATCTTTCGCTAACTCTCTCTTTTCTTCCTCAACATGGGTGGTACTACCCATAAACTACCTGCTTAAAGCATCAGCAACAACATTAGACTTATCTGGGTGGTAAAGAATACTCATGTCATAATCCTTGAGTAATTCTAACCACCTCCTTTGTATGAGATTAAGCTCTTTCTGAGTGAACACATATTGAAGACTCTTGTGATCAGTGAATACATCAACATGAACACCGTACAAATAATGACGCCATATCTTCAAAGCAAATACTACGGCGGCTAACTCTAAGTCATGGTTGGGTAATTCTTCTCATGAACTTTCAATTGTCTGGAGGCATAGGCTATAATCTTGCCATTCTGCATTAACACACAACCCAAACCAACTCTAGATGCATCACAATACACCACAAAAACATTGAGTACCTTCCGTTAAGGTCAAAACTGTAGCAGTAATCAACCTGTTTTTCAATTCCTGAAAGCTTTTCTCACAAGCTTCAGACCATTGAAACTTCATTGTTTTCTAAGTTAACTTGGTCAAAGGGGATGAAATAGATGAGAACCTCTCTAAAAATCTTCTATAATAGCGAGCCAAACCCAAGAAACTCCTAATATCAGTTGGACATGTGGGTTTAGGCCAATTCTGCACTGCCTCTATTTTCTGAGTATCAACTTTAATTCCATCTCCAGACACAATGTGGCCTAATAATGCCACAGGCTCAAGCCAAAACTCACATTTTGAGAACTTAGCATACAACTCTCTATCTTTCAAAGTCTGGAAAACTATTCTGAGATGACTAGCATGATCTTCTTCATTCCTTAAATAGATTAGTATGTAATCAATGAAGACGATAACAAACATATCTAAATAAGGTTTGAACACTCTATTCATAAGGTCCATGAATGATACAGGCGCATTGGTCAAACCAAAAGACATGACCAAAAACTCATAATGACCATAACGGGTCCTGAATGATGTCTTTGGATTGTCACATTCCCTAACTCTTAACTGATAGTAGCCTGATCTGAGATCTATCTTAGAGAAACAAGTAGCACCCTGAAGCTGATCGAAAAGATCATCAATCCTTGGGAAAGAATATTTGTTTTTGATGGTAACCTTGTTCAACTGACGGTAATCTATACACATTCGAAGGCAACCATATTTCTTTCTCACAAATAAGACCGGAGCGCCCCAAGGTGAGACACTTGGTCGAATAAAGCCCTTATCAAGAAGATCTTTCAATTACTCTTTAAGCTCTTTCAACTCTGCTGGTGCCATTCTATATGGCAGAATAGATATAGAATGAGTATCTGGAAGAACATCTATACCGAAGTCTATCTCTCTCTCAGGAGGGACTCCGGGTAGATCATCTGGAAAGACTTCTTGGAACTCTTTCACTACTGAAACTAACTGAATAGGAGGTATCTCAACACTAGAGTCATTAACTCGGACTAAGTGATAGACACACTGTAGCGATCCTTTCAAAACGATACCACTACTTAAACAAGAAATATAATTAAATACTTGCGACATTTAAAACCAATTAATGAGGGCATACTGATTTTAATCTAGTAGAGGGATTAGATTCATAACGAACTACACAAAAATAATAATATAACATTTAAGCAATTAACCGACCAGATCTTCATGCATATGTTATCCTTACACTCGAGGGTGAAATAACAAGAATATTACAAGCTTTTCGAGTACCGAAATCAGTCGGCTCATGCTTCACACAACTTTCAAGACATATAGCAAATTAGTATATTACAAGACTTGGGTTTACACACCCCAAAAAGATAAAAACGTATAACCATACTTATATTACAACCCATGGTGACATGACCAAATCAACCCTCAAAATCTCCTGTAAATATATAGCATAAAGATCATACAAGTCCCAAGGTTATACAAAATATATATGCCTATATGCAAATGTGATCTTCCTTAAGGCTTTCAAAATCTCCATCATCAATGGCCAGCTTCAAGCATCATCGCGTACAACCCCTACGATAGAAACAACTATCGCTAAACATATAGCTTAGTGGTGTACAAACTATGGGTTTGGAGCCCTTAAATTCACCAAGTTATCATTCTCAAGTCAAGGGCAGCACGATTGAAACAAAATTAGTAAATCAAATAAACAATATACAAGGAGTATCAAGTTCAATATTTAAAGGTCCAAATGTCAAGAATGCTCATAGCACAACTTTTCAAGAGATTCAATAACAATGCTCACCCAATATATACATCATGTCGTCACACCAAGCACGAGCAGGTATCAAGAAGGGTCAAAACCCAATAATCAAGAGAACCAAGAACCATATTAAA